>CAJVPZ010004291.1:0-10108 GCA_910592135.1 Racocetra fulgida | reverse complement strand
GTGAAATGTTATATTTCTAAAAAGTACTTTAAACTATATAAATTAGTTATTCAGTCAATTGATTTACATCAACCAATTATACCTATGACTCACAGGTCAACTCATGGTCAACCCCGGGTTGACCCGCGGGTTGACCCATGGGTTGGCTACCCGGGTTGTTACAACTCAACCTGGGTAACCCACCCACCTGCAGGTGACCCGGGTAAGACCCACCCGGGTCAAAACACTAGTTGGGGAGAGATCCGTATAAGGACCGGCTTGATGTGAGTATCAGGATCAGAACGAACCTTGCAAGGGCATCAGATACTGGGATTGTGCGATTTAATGGTTCGTCCTGACTGCTAGTGGTGGTTTTGACTGCTGCGGAAGGTATTTGTAGCCTAATCTGGAAGTGCATAGGATATAGAAAGATTAGGAGGATATGTACTACACCCTCCTAGGGTATGAAAACCCTACTGAGTTATCTATAGAATTAGGGTATAAGTAGTATAGCAGATGTCAATCTGAGTGGTCTTCAATAAAAAGCAGCATGAGGTTATGGATTGGTGTGATTGTAGGTGGTGGTGCAGGGTGGAGGACGTCAGAGGATTTAAATAGGTAATCTCCTAGTTAGGTTAAAGATATGGCATATAGTGTAGAACCTTCAGGCGGACTACTTAAATTAGATGACCAAAAGTTGCACATGTGGCTATATATACTCTCGCTAACCAAAAATGTACTCTAAATTTCCTAATAAAAATTCACCTTTCCGCAACATTGCGAAGGTATAAAAAAAAAAAAAAAAAAAAAAAAAAACTTGATTATAATTGCATAATATCGATATTGAATCATGTGATAATAAATATGTATCTGAAAAATGTATACCAAGTTGGTGTATCACAATAGCTAGATAAAATTAGTATAATAAAGTAATAAAAAATCATAAACAAATTTAAACCATGCTAATGATAAGGCGATACAAAGTTAATTTCTTAGTTTTCATAACATAAAATAAATTTTTTGACCTGACAACCTGGATTTTTTTTTTAAAAAAAATTTTTTTAAATTTTAGATAGTAAATTAATAAATATAATAAGCTTACAATGCAAAAAAATAAATTCAAAACAAATCTTATACTAAATTTAATTATTATTCACCAATTTTAAAGTCTATTGCTATAGTAGATCCAGGGTCTAGTCATGGTAAGAGTTTGTATTATAGAAGTTAGTGTTCCAAATTAAATATTGATTAATTGATTAATTAATCAAATTGGCAAATAATCGATTGATAATTTTTTTAGACAACAAATTGATTGTCAACGATTAATCAATTAACTGATTAATTGACTAGTTAATTAATCGATTAGTTGACTAATTGACTGGTTGTTTATATGGTATATATCAAAGTTTTGATCTTGTAATTAATAACTGCAATTATATTCAATCTATTTTGATATATCAACTAGTCGACTAGTTAGTTAATTGATTAATTAATTAATTGATTAATCAATTAATCGATTAGTTGGCTATAATTGATGCTTAATTGATTTTTAAAAAAATTTTTAGTCAACTAATTGATTGTATTTTTTGGTCCGATTTGTAATACTACATAGAAACCCATTGAAAAAACTTGATATATACTTGGTTTCTAATTAAATTGATATTATACAATAACCTATGCACATTAAGTCTTAGCTAAGGAACTGGTTCAAGTCTAAACCGGACTTTTTAAAGACTAGTTCAAACCAGTTTAGATTTCATATAGTATAAATTAAGAATAATACTTTTTATATAGATATAATAAAATTTAGTATTTCCATTTAAATTTCATTAATTGCTTTAATTAGTAGGTTTAAAATTATAATTTTTGAACTAGTTTTTTTGACTAATCTAAGACTGGACCTAGAGTACTTAATATCACCAGTCAAAGCAATAGCGATAATAATTATAATATGCATAACAACTATATATAAATATGTACAAAATTTTAAATACAGTATAAGTATCTATATATGATAAATGATAATATATTTTCTCAGGCTTTATTATTGTATAAATTTAAGCATCAAGATTCATGTATACATGATTATATTAGTAAATATACTAGGTGTTTCAAAAGTCCCACTACTGGTCCCTATTTTTATATATAGCAATTACAATGATCTTTATATATAAAAAACATCGTAATTTCTATATGTATATAAAAATAAAGACCAGTAGTGAGACTTTTGAAACACCTGATATAAACAAAATTTTAAAATATTATGCCTTCGCCCATATAGAGATTATAATTAGGTTGGTCAACTAATTAGTCATAGAGTTAGCTAATCAGTTGACTAATTAGTCAATTAAAAATTTATAAACAGATATTATAATAGCTGATACAATTCAAAAGAGCTCATCTAAAAAGTAAAATTATTAAGAGCAATATACAATAAAAATAAAGAATTGAGAAAATTTGTAAACTATGAGTTTTGTCGACCAAATTCACATCTTAATCAAATTCGTAATAATATATTTTGATCTATCATTGATATCTTGTCACCAAATGATCAAATTTTAATAATTTTGATTCATTCAAATCATTTTAAGATTTGATTACTAGATTATGAAATATCAATAATAAATCAAAATATATGAATTTGATTGAACCACAAATTTTGTTAACAAACCTATAAAATAAGAAGGGTATTAAATGCAGTTGTATTAATGTGTATGAATATACCATTTTTTTTCAAATTTATAAAAAAAAAAAGCGATTAACTGAAAATCAAATGTTTTATACCAATAAAATAAAAATATTTCCATTATATAGTTCAATTGCTGAAGATATCCAAAGGTCCAAAATTATAACCAAATTATATATAATCTAAAAATATACTTTTACTATAATAAAATCTTTAAAAAGCTGCAATAAGCTTTTTATATCTTCAAATTATAAAATATATTTTTTTTTCAATCTATTATTTTATTACAAGGCATTTTGAGTTTTCACTATAATGTTGATATACTAGTTGCTAATATATGCATTACAAAGAATTCAAAAACCCTCATAGGTGATACATTCATCCTATTCTATACAAAATGACAATCTAGGAGTTTTATAACAAAATTATTATAGGTCAAATAACAGAAGAATTTAATATAAAAATAGATTCTTCTAATATTGTAGAATATATTAAAATAAGCAAATTCCAAAACATGATTGCAACAAAAACTAACCTTAACTGTAATATCATAGAACTTATTAATAACTTCAGGACAAACATACATTATCATCTTAAAAGTGATCAAACATTACCTCTATTATCAATTCAAAATAGTCTCTCAATTATTATAAAGTATATACAACGAGACCAATTATATTTATCTGTTTTTTTGCAGCTATCTAAACCAAACCAAAAACAAATTTTGCAACAAGATATTATTAATTGGATTAAAGATAATGTTGTGGTTGGTCGTCTTCATCATTTGTTAATTCAGAAAGAAAAAAATTCGTAATAAACCTTACAGAAGTGATTTGGTATATTGATATGCATGATCACAATAAATTTAAAGAATGTAGTTACCATATTCTACTGATATTTATACAATTTTTTAGATGTGCTAACTCTGAATCATATAAGGAAAGACGAAAAAGATTTAATTTAAATGAACTTAATTTTCTTTACCAGTCTCTTGCATATTATCTTGCAACACTATAGATTCTAATACCCAAATTTAAATGGCTTCTAAACAAATTCGATAGTTTTGTCATCTTAATTTCAGGTTATATTAGTTCTCTTCAGCAACAAAAGGAAATAAGTGTTATAAATCATAGTTCAGAAATTTCTGTGCAAAATACAGAAGATACTATGAGTATTAAAATCTATAATCATAATATTTGAATCATACTGGTTAATAAAACAAAGTATTGTGATCTTGTAATTGATATTGCAGAATATTTACCTACAGATCCTATATAAATAATAAAAGAGTTAGTTGATTTAAAATCAAATATGTATATATTAAAAAAAAAATAATAAAATAAAATAAAAATTAAATTTATAAGGCAAAGGCTATAATATATCCAAGAGCTCATTCACACATGTCTATTTAAAGCTAGTGAATGTCAGCTTAACTCAAGCAACAATACATTCAACACATTTCAGTCTGAAAAATTGATGATGATGCTGATGAGACCACTATATTATGAAAAAACAAGTTAATTATTAATAATTTATAAATCAATGCACCAAAGTATTACACAAAAGCAATGAAAATAAATTATTTAAGAACCTGTGATATGCTTTTGCCAAATGTGAGGCTAGTGATGCTTCGATCGATTTATAGGATATTAATAGGTGATATGTCTGCATCAGAATCCCTAAATGAAAGATAATAGATACACATATTAGACTCACTTTGTATTTTGGCGATCTTGAAATTTCTATTGACCTGCGTAAGCACAATACTGGAAGACTCTCAAAATATAATGCTTTTTGAAAAGTTGCAGTATAATTTCTTGCAGGAAAAGCTATAAATGCTGTAGTAGCTGCTGATAAGAAACATCATAATACTGTTGTTCATCTTGCAACAGCAATATTAGTAAACGATTTGTTATAACAAATTCAAAATGAATACATACCAGATATAGTAACTCCAAGTGCACAATAGTTTTGACTCCAATTTTGGTCTAAAAATCTATCACAAATAAGTAGCTTTCAATATACAGATTAGTGTTATTGACCAAATTTTTTAAAAATTTGGACATAGTCCAAGTGCTATATATTATAATATTGAATATATAGAAGTTTATTTCACAGATAATCAATTGTAGACAAGTTTATTTTAAAGACAATTAATTTACAAACAGTTCATTTCATAGATAGTTCATTTTGTAGACAATATTTAATATTGATTCAGAAGTTATTTGTTATTAAAGATTGTTTATAAAATTAACTGTCAATAAAATGAACTGTCTATAAAATGAACTGTCTGTAAATCAACTATTTTTAAAATAACCTTGTTTGTGAACTGATTATTTATGAAACAAGGTTAAACTTCTATGAAGTAATATGTACCCTATAATATTCATGTCTATATTCTATATACTGTGCTGAAATTGCAATGCTTACAGGTTGTTTATCTTTGAAATATATAGTTCAAACACGTCAATTACAAGCCTATTACTAGGATGTGTATTATGTCTCTACACTTTTTCATTATGAAAAAGAATTTGCTATTAAGTTTTGAAATCTTACTAACCTAGTCTTTCTTGATAATAAGTATCGTTATAAGGTGGAGAGCCCAGTTTTCCTGTAGTTGTGATAGAAAGAGGAAAAAGAGTTGTTGTTAGCAAGTACAGTACGTTTGTGGTTAGTGATCACAACTATACCAAGACAGGAATAGTGCTAAGTCTAACTATGTTTTGTGAAATATCTAAATCAATTAACAGTGACTTTTATAATAGAAACATGTATATTAACCTGAAAGATTTGCCTTCTTCACCTATTTGTCATTCAACAAAGTTGTATCATATCCTTTTGAACAAATCTATATTATATCTATACAGATGATAGCTCTGATCATCATTATATATTTACATATATTCAACTTTCATATATCTGTTTATTCTTAGCTTTAGACTTTAACTATTTCATAGCTGTTAAAACTCCTCTACAGCATTCTTAGAAAAATCTAATAGAATATATAATTTCAATTTTAAATTTAGAATTATAATGTGTAGGTTTAATGCGAAACTATATAGATGATCAGTCAGAAAAGTTAATAAGTAAGGCCAACACTATGAGTGAAATATGAAAAATTACTGAAAAAACTCTACCTTGAAAACTTATTTAATTGAAAGTTCACAATAGCCAATTCGACTGATTCGTGATATTTTTGAATGTCAAAGTGTGAAGAAAGTGCAATTTGAAATCTATGATGCAGCAATTGATGAAAAAATAAAAAGTTTTTGGGAAATCATTCATATTATAGATGATAATGTAATACAAGAAGATCATACTATGGATATATCAAAAAAAAGGGATTAAATATAATATAGCTTACCCTTTAATAAAATCTCTAAAAATATTTAAATAAAGTACTTTATATTATAATAGAAAATTTTAAATTAGTTTTTTAATTTTAATTAAAATATTAATTACAATATAATATAATAAAATATCTATATAAAATGACTAATTTTGATATGTTTTTTAAAAGGAGTAAGCTATACTACATTTAATCCAAAAAAAGTAATAAATATAATATAATAGCATTAATTAATAAAGCAAAATAACATTATTTACCTTTCATTAAGTTAAAATTAAAAGAATTTATGGATCACTATTGTACTATTTGACATTATTTCTTTATAATATACAGGTCCAACAATAAAATTTCGATAACCTATCAGCTAGCCAATAGGTCTAAGAAAGGTTATATATATCTTACAATATTTATTTGATAGATACTATCTGATAGCTCACAGCTATTTAGCACGTATCTGTGACCTATCGGCTTAGCACATATTGGCAAATTTTTACAATCTATATATGGAATTTTTATAAAAATATCGGCTAGCTTATATTGGTAATAATTCTGTAAATATTTATATGATATTTACAAGATTTTAATAAAATTACATCTCCAAATAATCCAAATTATTAATACAGTCAAACCCTTCTATAGTCACACCTTTAGGATACAAAAAACTGTGATTATAAAAAGGTGTGATTAATATAGAGGTATTTTCTATATAGTTATAAAAGATTGGTAAAAATAAATTTGTAATTATATTAATTTTGTGATTATAGAGGAGGTGACTATAGAGGGGGTTGACTGTATTACAAACTAATATAAACTTTATTATATTAATTTTATTAATCAAAATTATTACACAGAGATATTTTAATATTATCATATAACAAATATTCAACTAATTACCAAATCTACAAAACTATACTAAAAGTAATGCAAAATAACTATGCCGAATTCATAAGCACCAAATTCACTATTAACAACAAGAAGCAAATGGCAGTAATGAACAGAACTACTAAGTAGAAGAAATGTTGAAGAGAAAAATCGAAATCCACTTGGTAAAAAAAGAATAGATGGTAGTTAAATACATTCAGAATCAAAACAACTAACAATATATAATAATCACCCAAAGCCAGAAAAAGAATTTAAATCAAAGAAATATCAAAGTGAAAGATTGAAACCTACTTGATAAGAAGAATGGGTGGTAGTTAAATATATTCAGAATCAAAAACAACTAATAAATAGTGATCACTCAAAGTCAAAAAACTAATTCAAGTTGAAGAAACGTCGAAGAGAAAAATCAAAACCTACTTAGTAAAAAAAGAATAAGTGGTAGTTAAATACATTCAGAATCAAAATAACCAAAAAAATATGTAGTAATCATCTAAAGCCAGAAAAAGAATTCAAGTTGAAGAAATGTCAAAGGGAAAGATCGAAACCTACTTGGTAAGAAGAATAGGTATAGTTAAATATATTCAGAATTGAAAACAACTAACAATATGTAGTGATTATCCAAAGCTGGAAAAAGAATTTAAGCCAAAGAAATGTCAAAGAGAAAGATCAAAACCCATCTGGTAAGAAGAATGGGTGTAGTTAAATATATTCAAAATCGAAAACAACCAATATGTAGTAATCACCCAAAGCTGAAAAAAGAATTCAAGTCAAAGAAACGTCAAAGGGAAAGATCGAAACCCACTTGGTAAGAAGAATGGGTATAGTTAAATATATTCAGAATTGAAAACAACCAATATATAGTGATTACCCAAAGCTGAAAAAAGAATTTAAGCTGAAGAAATATTAAAAAAAAAGATTAAAACCCATCTGATAAAAAAAAGAATAGGTTGTAGTTAAATATATTTAGAATTGAAAACAACCAATATATAGTGATCACCCAAAGCCGAAAAAAGAATTCAAGCTAAAAAAACATCAAAGAGAAAGATCAAAACTCACCTAGTAAAAAAAAAGAATAAGTGGTAGTTAAATATATTTAAAATCAAAAACAACTAACAATATATAGTGATCACCCAAAGCCAGAAAAAGAATTCAAGCTAAAAAAACATCAAAGAGAAAGATCGAAACCCACCTGATAAAAAAAAGAATAGGTGATAATTAAATATATTTAGAATCAAAAACAACTAATATATAGTAATCACCCAAAGCCGGAAAAAGAATTCAAGCCAAAAAATATCAAAGAGAAAGATTAAAACCCACCTAGTAAAAAAAAGAATAGGTAGTAGTTAAATATATTCAGAATCGAAAACAACAGTAATCACCCAAAGCCAAAAAAAGAATTCAAGCCAAAGAAATGTCAAAGAGAAAGATCAAAACCTACCTGATAAGAAGAATAGGTGTAGTTAAATATATTCAGAATCGAAAACAACCAATATATAGTAATCACTCAAAGCCAAAAAAAGAATTTAAGCTGAAGAAATGTCGAAAAGAAAGATTGAAACCTACTTAGTAAAAAAAAAGAATGTGTGGTAGTTAAATATATTTATAAGTGAAAACAACTAATATATAGTGATTACCCAAAGCTGAAAAAAAAATTTAAGCTAAAGAAACGTCAAAGAGAAAGATTGAAACCTACCTAGTAAAAAAAAGAATGGGTGGTAGTTAAATATATTCAGAATCGAAAACAACCAACATGTAGTGATTACTCAAAGCTGAAAGAAGAATTCAAGCTGAAAAACATCAAAAAGAAAAATCAAAACCTACCTGGTAAGAAGAATGATATATTCAGAATCGAAAACAACCAATATATAGTAATTATCCAAAGCTGAAAAAAGAATTCAAGTTGAAGAAACATCAAAGAGAAAGATCGAAACCCACCTAGTAAAAAAAAAGAATGAGTGGTAGTTAAATATATTCAGAATCAAAAACAACTAATATATAGTGATCACTCAAAGCTAAAAAAAGAATTTAAGCCAAAAAAACATCGAAGAGAAAGATCAAAACCCACCTGATAAGAAGAATGCAGAAAAATAATTTAAGCTGAAGAAATGTCGAAGAGAAAGATCAAAACCTATCTGGTTATAAAAAAAGGGTGATATTTAAATGTATTTAGTCTCCAAAGCCAAAAACATCATTCTAACAAAAAATGATGAAGAGAAAGAAAGGGTTGTAGTTTAAATATATTTAGAAAATTGACAATATATAGCCAGATATACAACTAAATAGTCAAAATAAAGAAAAAATTATATATACGTATGTATGTAATTACTATAGATCTGGACACCTAAAGGCGGAAATCACGTGACTTGTCCCATTTTCGCATTAAAATTCAAATATAAAAAAATCGCACAAAAATGCATTTACGCATATCCAACGAATTGGTCACATGATAATCAGCGTAGTTCACAAATTAAATTACAAATCAGTGTTTGGTTAATCGGTTTTAGCGTTAGAATGAGAAAAAAATAAAACCAGATTCGAACTATACTACATGCAGGTACACTATCCAGGGATCGATACCAGTGTTATAAATTCAATGAAGCGCATATTATATTCAATAGCATGTGCGCAAACTCTAGAATCATGTGCGCATTTTTTGCCTAAGCAAATTTAAAAATAGGCACAGAAAAAAATTATATGCGCTCTACATATTATAGAGCACTAATCATTTTAATGCGCAAAATTTAAATCCATGTAGCTGCGCCCACTGCACTGGTCCAATTTACATCACCGATCGATACCAAAAAACAGTTAATAACTTGAAATTTTGACTATGAAATTACCTCTGCATTAACAAAAAAATTTGTATAAAATATGTCTTATTGTAATCTCTATCCTTACCTTGAGATAAAATATTATACTATTGTTTTGATTATTCAAAGATACCTAATGGATGCATATTTGTCGATCTTTCTGGGGTAGCTGTACAAATAAAACCTATTGCATGATTTGGGCCATAAATAATTAATTTGGCTTACAAAGAAATTCCGGCTTAGAAAAAAATTTTTTTTTTTTTAAAACAAATTTTTTTTTTAATCGTGAGTTAATTAATGCTATTTATTCATATTGAATTAATCGCATATTACGAAGACATTAAACCCAACCAATCTTTTGATATCTAATCTAATCAAAAGAATCCACACGATTACATTTTC
>CAJVPZ010004290.1:0-10109 GCA_910592135.1 Racocetra fulgida | reverse complement strand
ATTGTCATCAAAGTTTAGTGTATTAAAGTGAGTAGTTCTGATTGGAAGATTTATATATTTGGTTATTAAAAATTGTTTAATTATTGTGTGATTTGGTAGTAAAGAATGATCGTTAGGTAAGTATATGTGTGTTTCATTTAAGAAGTGATTAACTGAGAGTAGAATGTTGTTATTAAATTTTTGCTCTTTAAGATGTTCTAGAAAAGATTTAAGTGTTTGGTTTGGAGGTAGAAGTGGTAGATTAAAGTATAAAAAGAATTTATTATAGCAAGTGTTAGAGTTACAGGATTTTAAAGATGTTTAAGTAACTCTAAATTGGTTTCTTCTACAGGGTCGCTCACCGTTTTAAGCTAGGTTCTTACAGCTATGCAGGATTCTATAGTCTGCCCTGTACGTTGGGTCTAACTTCATAAAAATGGTCCTCTGCGTAAATAGGCTTAACCGCCCGCCTACTTACATCATTCTCTTCATTAAATACAACAGTTGTATCAATTAATGAAGTGGTAGCTGCATCTATAAGGTAATCATGATTAATTGATACACTTATATTAATTACTTCATATCACGTAAACAAATCAATATAAAGCTTATTCACAGTTACTATTGGTACTAAATTAAATATTGCACTTATTCTTCAAATAAAATAATAACAATATATCAACATAAAAAAAGACCTTTGTATATAGTAAACTAATCCAACTTTTTTAATAAAAATGTTTAAAAAATCTAAATACTATTATCCAAGCATCCATTGTATTATATTAATTTAGGTGTCTCATCTCTTTTATGATTACCAACTAACACCTCACTATTTCTGAAAAATTGGTCTTGATTATCATCTATCATTATAGTATTTACTGGGTCAGCTACTTGTGTATATTGAATAGTGCTTTCAAAGATAATTTTTCCTATAATGGTATCCTTGGTAAGACCAGAAACTGTTCTGAAGTACCACATAGTAGTTGTTAGTGAAGATATTGATTGGGTTGAAAACCATTAGGTTTCTTCAGTCATTTCAGCAACATAGTTATATTCTGTATTATTAAATATTTTATGTTCTTTAAACCCAGTAAGCAAATGTTTAGATAAAATCTGAGTTAATCTATTGTTTCTATCAAGAGCACTATATAAACTACACACATTTCTTTTTTTAGTTTTATCTAATTCATAACTAAAAATGGCTTTAATATTAACTAGGCACCATTTAGCATATTTTTCATGATTTTTTTTATTTGGTTCAATTGGCATGGAAGTAATTTTGATAAATGCGAAAAATCTAGCATCAGATTTATCATCTTTTATAGGAAAAGAAATAATAATTCTATTACTATGAACATAATTTTCAATATAATGTTTATACGCTTTAGTGTGTCTTTTTTTTAAAGGAGAATTAGAATTGGATGCCTTTAAATAAGAATTATAATATCTAGGTGGCGTTTCAATAAGATCAAGAATATGATTATTAACTTAAAAATGATTATATATTATTATATAAAAATATGGGCATTAATACAGAAATATAATAAAGTAAAATCATATAATTGAACATATTATTATAGAGCAAATTCTTTTATTATTAATATACTTTCAAATCCATCTTTGCATTTTAATTGTTGATAATGAAAAAGTCATGAACAAGCATTTCTAATAATTGTATTTTAAAAAGCTGATGCTTAACTCAAACAAATTGTTAAAACTATAATAATAATGTATTTTATAGAATTAACTTAAACAAAAGCTAATTACCCAAAACCGTAATAGTCCAATTTATGTATTTTAAAAATTGATACCTAAAAACTTGAACAAAAGCCATTACCAAATCTATAATAGTTAAAATTTGAACAAAGGCAAATTACCCAAAACCATAATAGTTTGATTAATGCATTGCAAAAGATTGATGCTTGAACAAAAGCCAATTATTCAATCTGTAATAGCAGAATCTTAATAACAAATCGATGCTTCTAATTAGATCCTAAACAAACCTATTTATTTATGCATACAATTGCACATCTAAATAAATATTTAATTGTTAATGAAAAACAAAAGCAATAGTAATATTGTAAGCTGGTTAGGGCTAGTCAAACTTACTGATGTGGTTAACAGAACTAAAATTATTTGTTCAGTTATTGTCTTTTAATAATTTTATTGGATAATCTGCTTATTGTTTTTCTTAATCATTTAGTTGGATGACCGTTATCATCAGCTTAAAATACTAATTGAAAAACAAGAGTTATTGTTACGAAATTTAATAGTTCAGTTTAATGTGCGGTTAACATATTTTAATGTTTGTTTTTCTAAATAATTAATTTCTTATCTCAAATCATACAATCAGAAAGAATATATATATACTATATCCATAAACAATAGCTGAGTAGTAGTAAAAATAAGCTAATTCATCCATGTAAAGATTACATTAACCGTGAATTGTGTTTGTAGCTTTGTTTGATCGAAGCATCTCGTATTTAATTCTTAATTAATATATCTAGTTTAGCTTTGTTTTAATTATTCAGTTAATAAATTGATTACTTTGTGGTTATCTCATTTCTATAAACAAAATAACAATTGTATAAATTTGAATCTCACGCACATTCTTTTTAAAATCATGAAATCATAGTATTAGTAAATCAATCATATCTATATCATGCCAAAATAACAAAGCAAAAATGGCATATAATATACATGCGATCTCAACAAAATGAAGTTCAACAAATTTATAACATCATACCTCAAATTGATTCTGAATTTCTTTCACAAATACATCAAATTATTATTAACGTAATTAATCATACAAAAGAAGAAGAGGTGTTTTAAACCATTCGTGAAATGCCAGAGCCACAAAAAAAATTGCATTAAAGCTAGTTGAGTTAATGCAAAATCTAAAAGGAAAACATAAAAATGAAATCATCTCAGTTTACTTTCAAAAGAAAGCCCTTGAATTTATCACAGATTCCAGTAATTATAAAAATTATGTCAAATCTTTAAAAACTGAGAATGCAAATCTAAAATTGGTAAACCGAAAATTATCAAAGAGTAATAAAAATCTAATACATAAGGTTCAGTCCATAAGTAGTTCAAATTGGCATCTCAACAATAAAGTGAAAAAGCGAGTTTCAACTATAAGATCATTAATATGTAAGCAAAAACAGATAACTAATGAAGAATTCAAGTGTCAAATTAATGTATTATTTAAACCAAATAATAAGGAATATTTACCCAAAATGATTTGGCTTTCCACAAAAATATCACAAATCAGGCAAACCTCATTAACCGCTACTATAGAATCATTGCACTTTGTTTATGAATTTTTGGTACATGAGCCTCCGCAAAAATGGTTAACAGTATCTACATTAAGTACTTAGCATAAAGAAGTCTCACAGATTGAAACTGAATCAATAATAAATCAAGCTACCCAAAGCTAAGGTTTTGGAATCCTTGTTGATGAATCAACTTGTGGTAATGTTAAAAATTTTGTTATGTGTATTATATTCTGGAATTATAAAAATAATATACTATCGGTTGCTACAACAAACCTTGAAAATTTACACAAATGTATTGGCCAGTCTATAGTGGACAATTTTCTTGCTACAAATACAAACCACAGACTCAATCCAAAGAAATACCTAATGTGGGTAACTGATAACACAACGTATATATCTAGTAACCATAAGAGAGTAATGGTTCTATTTAACAAAAAAGTAAATATAAATGTAATACAAATTAGTTGTGGAATGCATATAATGCATATTGTTCTAACACATTTTGAAGAGGAAGCATTTAGAAAATTACCTTCATCAATTGGTTTTTCAAGAAACTCCAAACCTTTAATTTATTATATTTAGCATAGTTATTATATGACAGGTATGGTTTGAATAACAAGGGTAAGCCTCTTAATATGAGATCAGAATATATCTAAAAACTATATGATGAATTATTAGGATTCTATTTCTCGCAGTACCAATTACCAATTAGAGAATGATGGGGTTATAAACTACGTGCTGCTAAACAATATTTAGATTAATGTGCAGCACATTTAGAATTTGCAAATTGGTTTATTAGCAAACTTAAAAATCATCATAACACACCAATATCATATCTTTTGGATTGGCAGTTGTTTAGAGAATGGCTTCTAAATGAAAAATTAAATATTCAGGTGTATTAAAATCAAATGTTAAAAAAAAATTTGATTAATCGATTTAATTAGTTGCAACTAATCAAATAATTGATTAGTTATAACTTGTCAATTAATTAATTAAGAAATTAGTTGTGACTTGTCAACTAATTAAAAAAAATTCTAATAACTTTTATCACTATATTTAGGTTCAATGTTTAGTCACATTTGGTGAACACTTCTACAAACCACTTATGCAATTCATGGTCAGAAAGAATCCAGTACCTCGCATCAAATTAGACAATTATTTGGACTAACTTCCAGCAGGTCGGCGTGCTCATAGATGCCCGACAAGACTAGTGAATGGATAAATGGATCAGTTTTTTTTATGATCTTAAAGAAAACTTTGATATATTTTTTGGAGATAAATTGTTAATGACTTTAGAAACTTTGAATGAAGATGATTTTAGTGAACTGTTTAGTAGTTTAGAAAAGAGGGTAAACAAAACATACGAACATTTTGTAAAGTGGTTGTCTCCATAGCTACATTTACCATTATCAATCTGCTATTTGGGTGGAAATTCTGCTCATGAGTTTACGCAAGCATTCTACCATGTTGTATTACAATCACTGTGGTCTTCAGAACCAACAGAATATGAAATTAAATTAGTATAGCAATTATGTAAAGATTTTAAACATTTAATAATACTTTCAGTCTTCGAGAAAAATTGGTAAATTGCTTGGAATTTAGAGTCAAGTTTCAAAATTTCTGCTTTACTCTAGATTCTAAAATTTATAAATATCTATTATTATACAAATTTGTTAAAGAGCGAATCTATTTCATTATAATCCATCAACAGCAAGTTGAAGGGCTCTTTAACAAACTAGGTTTGAAGACTTATCCAAATATGACAGCCGAATTAAAACAATCAAAATTGCGACTCTTGTCTGGCAATATAGATGAAATAATATTGCCTCAGAGCTAACAGATATTCGTATAAAATGTAAGAAGCAATCACAATAAGTCATACAAGAAAATATAAAAACTTATAGAGAAGAGGAGGCAACTAAAATGTTTTTAAATTTATTTCAAAATTAATATTTATCTTTCGAATACATAGGAAAAATGATTTACTTTTTTTTTTATTAATAAAATAAAGAAATCAATAATCATCTCAAAAAAAAAATTGATATATCATTTTGATATATGACTATACATAAATTTGATCTACATAGTACATTTAACACCCCACAGTGGCAATTATAAGTAATGAAGCAAAAAATTTTTTTTAGTTAAATTATATTATTTCACACAATTCTAGATATATTTATTTGTTTTTTTTTTATTTGATTTGTGAATAGTATCTTTTATTAATTTTAAAGATTTGATAGTTATTATTATTGCCAATGTAAAGATAATTGAGAATGTATTATGAAATACGTGATGTATTAATTTTGATCATTTTTGACAAATATCAGATGATGCCTATTGTACTACATAAATACATATGCAAATGTAGATTCTATTTCCATTCTTATATATTTGTATCACAATAAAGTGTTTGACAATGTTTTATCCAAAAAAAAATATACAACTCTAGTTCAAAAGAACCCAAGTTTTTCTTTTGCCACAAAGTAGTACACCACAAAGGTGAGAGCTTAGATATATGATATTAGCTTCTTCATGACTTTTTATGATTTTAAAAGTGGTTGGATACTACACTCATGAAGAATTAGCAAAGGTGGTTGTTTAATTGCCAAGGGCAAACCAAACTATGTAGGTATGTTAACTTGAATAATATCTTGTCAATGCTTAACTGTAGTTTAAGTATGATCAGTCCTATTTAAAAAAAAAGAAGTTATATATGTTTTAATATCTAATTATATTTTTATATTTAAAAACTGTATTTTAGTATTAAAAGTTAAATGAAAAAACTCTTATCAACGTAAATACAGCAAAATGTCAGCTCGAATTTACTAAAAAGTATAAAAAGTGGGTCATCAAAGCTAATCTTAGGTAATTAAATCTAATAGTTCAAAATTTTAAGGTTTTTTAATTGAAGTGTTCTAAAAGTTTATTAAATAATTTTTAAATTAAACTTAAATAGGATTTTGATAGAATTTGTAACGATTTATAGTTTGCATTATATTCTATTATACTAAGATCTTAGTAAGCTTGACTACAAAATGAATAATAAGTTTCATCAATAGATTTTTTGTACAAATATACAAATACTATCAGAAATTATGAATATATTATTTGCATAGTTATTTTTTTGATTAAATAATAAGAAAATTATATAATAATGATAATAAAGTGATAATTTAAAAATAATTAAATTAAGCTTTATATTAGACATTCTATTTTTTAACCTTTTTTTATTAAATTTTATTTAGATATTGGTAGACTATCTACATAGGAACTTTTCGTTTTAATTTAGAATGATAAGGGTCTTTGTGTCATGATCTAGATAACCCAACAAGAAATCAACATTGATATCTGTATTGATCTGATTCATCCCTTTTAAAAATAAAATTTGAAATGTTAGTAAAGCACTAGATAAATATACAAAATAGCAGTAATCATATATTATTAAAATAAAAAAAAAAATATATTTTTTTAGATATAAAAAAAAATTATTTTATTTTATATTCGTATTGTGTATAAAACAATCAAAAGTAATGCAGCATGGCTTTTAAAATAAAGCTTATATTTGTGAAACATTTGGCCTATTAATACTTTCTAAGATTTTTATATCCAAAAGCTATACTATTTGCGAATCAAATAAAAAAAAAACCAAATAGATACACTGGGAATTGCATGAAATAATACAATTTAACTAAAAAAATTTTTTTGCTCCATTACTTATGATCGCCACTGTATAATGAGATAAAGTTTTTTGTTGAAGCAAACTAACTCAAGTTCACTATGCACTAAATTTATTGGATAGGTGTCTCGTATCTGTGCTTTCAATTATATATTATATGTTTCCCAATTAAAAGTTAATTCAAAGAAGTGATGGATTTAATGGATGATTTTTTTTGTGGCACCCAAACATTTTAGCGTCAATAAGTTAAAAAATTGTTAAAGGGTGTTATTTTTCAGTATACTATACATTCTGTTTCATTACATGTTTGGTATATTCTTTTAAAATATTATGATTTATTCAACTTTCTAGATTGCCTCAACAGGTCGATCATAAGTTACCAAAAACAATTTATGTATATAATAATTGAACTTATCTAAAGGTACACTATGGAAAATTGTTGTATAGTCCCTGAGTAATGATATTGTAAATTATTATTGGAAGAGAATTTAGAGTTTATTGGATGTAAAGCAGCCAATAACAGGAATTTTTTAAAAAATATTCCTTTTTCTTGCTGTGAAATTTAATGTGTCAGCTTCTGGACCCAGAAGAGGGCCCAGAAATGATATATTAAATTCGCTGCCAGCTTAAACAAGTTATCCGGCATGATCTGATTATCTAATAATAAAATTATTTTGGCCAACATTGATTCCAACACCGTAACTTATCAATTCAATCATCAGAAAATTTTTTAGTTTCCAAGATTATGAAAATAATAAATGTTCATGAGCATTAATAGTGTTGGATAATACTGTAAAAATATTTTTTCCTAAAATACACAAAGAATCTTTTATACACCTGACTTCTTTAATTTGACTGGCGTATCTTAAAGGTACTATTCACTTAATATATACGATGACATGCATGATGACACATAAATGATATTAATAAGATCAACTTGTCATAATTGGGCTGGAATGGAGGGGAGACCTTTCCTCGCTCTTTTAAATTTGGCTGATGTCCGGTTCCCAATTCTGTAATTACGATCCAATGTAGAAATTTAATTAATCAGAAATTTAATCATTATGAAAAGTAAAACATTGATTAGTAATTTATTGCATTGAATAAAACATTAATTAGTAATTTTTGTGTCAAGTAAAATAGAAAACGTAAAAAAAAAATATACAGTCAAACCCCCTATAGTCACACCTTTGGGATACAAAAAGCCATGATTACAAAGAGGTGTGACTAATATAAAGGTTAGTTCTAAATAATTGGTAAAAATAAAATTGTAATTATATTAATTTTGTGACTATAGAGGAGGTGACTATAGAGGGGTTTGACTGTATTCCTTAAATTTTTTTAGGTTTTTATAACTCATACCGATTAGCTACCAGTTTTTAAGATGAGATAGGTTCTGATAAATTTACTAACAATCATTTCACCGAATGCTTATTTAGCTGAAATCATATAAGGATCAGATGTAATATTAAAATCAAAACAATCAAATTAAGCAAAAGATTTTAAAATAATAAGCTTCATCTTTAGGGTTAGGAATAAGATCAAGGAAGGATATAATTTATACCAAAATTCACAAGGAATTTTTTTGTTAGAATGCAGAAGGTAGTTTCATAGGCAAAATTTTGAGTTATTTGCGATTTTTAAAAAGATGTGATTTTCATGTTATATCTGATCCTTTTATCTAATTGGCTAAAATCGCATGCCAAAAAATTTTTTGTAAGTGAACTACAGGGGTTACTATTTTGAAAACAACAATTGATTATTAGTATAGTCAGGAATATTACCAAATATAGTGAATTGCTAAAGTCTTGTACTCTGTGACTTTTGAAGTTTTAATTGTAATTAGAGTTAGGGTTTGTTTATTGTTAAGGTAAGGGCAGATATATAGGTAAATTCCCTTTCTGTCATTTTTATTAATATACCTAGTTAGGTTTAGACTGCTGTTTTTTATATTTTTTTTATTTTTTGATTTCTTTAGGCTGATCTGTATAAACAAAATCTTATGATTTTGATTAGTAATCTATATTAAAAAATTCACATGAATATAAGGCTTTAACAGACCCCTAAATATAGTAATGCTTCAGACTTATCAGTTCCTGATTTCTATTATAATATACTTAAGAGTTGGTTATATAAAAATTTTTAGGCAAAGCATATTTATTTACAAGATTTAGCAAAATAAAATAATAATCAATTTACTTTTTTTTTGTAGTCAAGATTAGCCTTTTTAGTTTATTGCTTTTATTAGATTGTAGAATCATGTGGTGCTCTTATCAAGAGGCTACAGACAAGTATATTTTAACAAAAGTATATTTGATCATATGTACAACTTTAGTTATTGCCTATTTAAAGGCTTTGCTATATCTATTACTAGCTATAGTTATTTACTATGTACTATATCTAAGATCACCCTGTAGATCTCTCATTTAAACCTTTTGATCTAAGTTTCCTATACCAATCTATCTACCTTTACTCAGAACATGCAATATATTAGTCAGTTCAAGTTTCAAGATTGTTGTGTCCTTATTTATAGGACTATTAGTATGATTAACTGATTCATCCTCAAGTGCATCATCTGTTACCCACTTTTAATATATAACTTAGTCTTTTTTTGAAAAGGTATTATTGGATAGGTTCTATATCTTTATAGGCAGATCATATTACCAATTCTTTCTGCAAATAAGTTTGCTAAATATGTTTTAAGCCTTTATAGGCAGACTATACCACCAAACTTTCTATCTTTGCAAAGTTTATTCAAATCTCAGTATCTTCCTTTTTAGTACTCCCTAGCCAGTCTTCCCAGACTATTAATCTAGATGGCCCAGAAGTGACATCAGGCCTTTATCTAATCAACTCAGCAGCCTGGATAGTGGAGTAACTTGCTGATACTTTTTTGTCTTGTCCAGTTCATCAGCCTTGAATAGAGCCTATTCTGATAATTACTGTCAAAAGCTTGTGCTATATCTTTTCTTGAGTTTTACCAAGCATGCTTCTCTAATACTATTTATTAGATTAATATAATTTCAAAACCTTATTATAGGTCTACACCACCTTACAGTTTTGTATTTCCTTTGTGCAATCTGTACATTACACAAATATCTAAAGTCTCCCTTAGATTGGCCCAATAGTGCAATGGATATTCTTCCTAATAGAATAGATCTATAGCAATAGGA
>CAJVPZ010004289.1:0-10109 GCA_910592135.1 Racocetra fulgida | reverse complement strand
ACATTTTAAAGAACAAAAACTATAGTAAAACCGATGGAGTAATGCGTATTATAACGTTGTAAAGTCAAAAGATTCTGGCAATAAATTGCTAGTGAAAAAAATATCAATATTACACGGTCTACTTGGCAGATGTCAATGACTTTGCTACAATTAAAAGAGTTTACTAATTTCCCCCCTCTTCTGATTGATTCTACTAATTATTCACATATCGGATTATATACCTGTGTTATCAATCAATTTTATATTACTCCGATAGCGAAGTGGGGATACGTATAAAACTAGTTCAACACGTGACTAACGTGTCATGATTTTGATTGATCAGTGCTTATGTACGAGCAAAAAAGTGTGATTCTACTTGAGTAGTCACATTCTAATTGGATGGAATCAATAATCCATTTTTTTTTTTCGGAATTCTGAGCGAGGATATCTCGAAACTATTTGTCTAGATAAAAAAAATTTTTTTGGTGATTTTAGATAGGTATTTCTGTATTTGTCAGGATGTTTGATTATTTATTTCGTCCAATCAGAATGTGGTACGTAGTTTTAGCTATGGCTAGGGTACTGCAATGGATTTAATAAAATATACAATAGCGATAACAAATCTTATCGTTGCGAACTTTATTTGCTTACTGTCACGTGATAAACATTATCATAGACGTTCTTTCGATTGCAATTATTGTATAAGGAATACAAAGATTATCAGATAGTAATAAGATTTATGGATAATTGAATACATAATCATTAATTTATATTGTCTTTAGTTTTTCTTAAATTCAGCTTTTAATTCAAGATAATATGGTACCAAAACTTAACCCAGCAATTGTTTCAATGTCAGCTCAAAGGAGAGGCAAATTTTGCACAATTCCACTAGTAACTTTGTAGAAACTACTATAATGAGCTGAAACAATTATTGTGCTAAGTTCTCTAATACATAATAAAGAGAAAATTCTAATAAAAATTATTTTACACGTAATTATACAAAAAACAATGCTTAATTGGATGCTACAGTAGTCCTTTTTTTTTTTATTTAATCTTAATTACATATATATTTTTATATATAATTTCATATTATGTATTCCGGAATGCATATATTTGAGTATTATATTTACAGAAGTTCGGGGTAAAGGTCAAAGATTAAATCTTTGACCTCTTCGCTATCAAGTCTTGACGTATCGAATGAAGATTCATCTGATCCAGATGAATCAAATGTAAATTCATCTAATAAAGAATCATTTACCGAATATTCGTGTGGATTATGAGGATTTATACGAGATTGTCTATTTTCTGATGATCGATACTCGAACATAAATATTTTTAGGTTCGAGTTGTTATATCGATCCGTAGCTTCTTCAGACACTTGCTTAAAGTAGTGCCACAAATGCGGCTGGGATTCTTTGATATATCCCCACATATTTGTAGCATGTTTAGAAATTTGTGCCCTTTCGATTTTGAGGCACATTTCTGAAATGCTACTTTGAAAGCTTTTTCTGAAGAGAATAAAACTTTTTGGAGGCGATTTTTTTCCATTGCTAATCCTCAAAGCGTCCTCCACATCAGGAGTTCGTAAAATTGATTTTTTATCATGGCACTCAATGTAGTAGTAACCGAGGTCGCATTGAATAAGACTTATTGTCTCTTCAAGAATTGACGAGGTTAAAAGAGTGAATTGTTGTGGAAAAGACATTATTTCGGAAAAGAGAAAAATTTCAGGGTACAATCGATTTTAGGATTAGGAGGATTAGGAAAAAAGGAATATTATTTCATTAGAACCTTGGAATTAAGGAGAAGCGAAAAAGAATTAAGGGGAGCGAAACAGGAAGAACCTCCTTATATAAAAAAATATCGCGATGCAAAAATCCACAAATCATTCATTAATGAATGTTTTCTATTGAAGTTTTCATAAGGTTAATAAAATGTATTTACTACACTAGGCTCGGAAAGTATATTACGGTTACACGGGAAAACATGAATCAATGCAAAAAGTATAATAATGAAAGATAATGTTCAGCGACGAAGACTACCGCCACAAACACACGAATACTAAAGATAACACTTCAAAAGGAATGGGAAAACCTAGATGCATTAATCTTTATAAATTTAATAAATAACATGCAAATCATATTATTGAAGTCATTGCTCATGGAAATTATACTGATAGATTATAATGATAATATATATTATAGTAATTAATTTGCGCAATACTGATATATTTATTAATCTATGTTTTCCGTGCGACCAGGATATACTTCTTGAACCTATTGTGCATTTTATTAATGAACGCGTTATAAGCTTATTCGATACGACGCATGCAGATTGAACTTCCTTAAAAAAAACATTGCAATTAATTGAAAGCCACAGTTATATACAAATGAAACAAAGGAATAAGGGAACACTTTGTGGCGACTAATTATGGCGTGATCAGGAATGGTAGAACATACAATGCAAAAAATGGTCAGCTATAGACAGAGCATTTGTTTCTACATAAAGGTAAAAAAATAAACTGCCATGCATAAGTTTAAACTTTTCTCGAGGCTTCTAAATCAAGATTGATTATCTATTACAACATACCGATGTTGATACAAATTATTTCTATATTAAGAAGACCATATGATATATGTTCGTATCACTACGTGACACATAAGCAACTGTGGGGTGGTGTAACATCGGCCTGAATCTTAAGTTATGCTTCCTCTAGATTTAGAGCTTTGAATGACTTCATTATGCGTTCGGATTTGTGACAATTTTTTTATGTTTTGGATTTGGTGGAATTTTGGCAAGTATATCTTCAGTCGCTAAGTAATAACTGCTTTGTGACAAATAGATATTACGCATCACTTCCACCCCACTGTTTGATAATCGCGAGATATAATTGATTTGATTTGTTGATTCATGAATTCCCCACTGTACAACTGTCTCCCTTTACTAAATTGCCATTTTTACAATGAAATAACCGCATCATCTCTGAAATATATTAATACAATATCATGTCTTCTTTATCAGCATCGGCCTAAAGAATGTTTATTTACGCCTTATTCTTGTTTGTAATCGCCACTTGATCTAAACTTTGTTCGCATGCATAAATATATCAGGATTCAATATTAGAATACAAACAAATTGAGTTTTAATGTTTAAAAATGGAAATAAACTGCGAATGCCGCCATTGTGTTTGTTGCCTCTCTTTCATCAATACCGAATTGGTTGATACTTATTTGGTTATACTTACAAAGATTGTGGTACAAAAATACGCCTAAAAAAAAACCTTCAGCATTCCTGGATAATTCCGGATAATATGGTATAGAGACTTGATTTTATGCACAAACTATGTAGTAAAAAAAAGAGGCTTAGAATTCCATGTTCAATTTTAGAACATATGAACGCAAACTCATTACGTATACGTGTAGGATAATCATTAACAAGCAAATATGTATATACATAAAAGGGTTTTGATCAAAGACAATAATCATGTGAACCAGATTTTTGCTTGCTGTAATCGTAATGTATATACGATTGATTTATTTATCTATGTCATTGTTTTTAACGTACGTACGTATCACCGTTGGCATTGTCTTTTTTGTCAATATAATAATAAGTGATACAGGATATTTCTCCAAGAGTTGCAAGTTGGGACACGACCATATTGAAATGCGGCCATGCAAAAGTGTCATTCTTGCTCTATATTATATTAGAACAATAATATATACAATACACTAATTTTGATGAATCAAGAAAATCACTTTAAACAATAGGCTGCAGGCCAGCAAATTACTATAGTAATTTAAACCCTGGTTGGGACTATCGCTATGAGAAAATTAATTCATTCATAATTTGGCTTTAGGATTTTCCGATCAAATTTTAGATTGCACTTGGAATCATATATTACGACTTGCTATAATTCTCATTTGTTTTTTTTCAAAAAAAATTCTAAATTGAAGCATGAGGTTCTTTTTCTTTTTGTATAGAAACGCTCTGAACTGTTCTTTGTGAATTATTTGGTACTTTTTAATATTTTGGCGCATATTTTTCTACTTTATTAAGAAAAGAAGTAACTCGTGTGATTAAACTATTTCCCTAGAGTAAATATTTTCACTGATCCCGAAGTCCCGATTAGTATATCCTTTCATTTTTTCTATATTTTTCTAAATTCGAATAATTACTTTTTTATAGTTCGTATTTTTAAAAATTCTAATAGTTAGGCCATATAAACTTATACTATCGGTTTTCATATCATTACCTAACCTTTGATGACCCGCCGACCCGGATTTTAATTTTTTTTTAAAAAAATTTTTTTAATAAAAAAAATTATTATTTAAAAAATTTTATCTTACAACCCAGTAACCCGGTAAAAAAATTTTATATGTTAAAAATTTTTTTAATATATTGCAGATTTGAATAAGTAATTAGTTTTCACTTGTCAAGGTTCACTATAATGGTTTGCTTGTCTATGCATAAGATTCATTTTCGCCTAAATTGTTTTAAGTCAAATCCACTTAAATGGTTTTAGAACCAATCTAAGCAGATACTGGGTTTACAGAACTCCAAGTACTTACAACAATACAGCATAACCTTGATAAAACGAAAAGGCCGGGTTATTAGGCCGTACAAACTTATATTTTCGGTTTTCATATCCCGGCCGGATTAGCAAAGCAGGAATCCAAAATTTTTATGTTTTTTAATATATCTATCAATAAAAGCCTCCATGCATATCATGTGAAAAAACAAAGTTGAATTATTAAATTCTTGCGAAATAATGATATTTTCAGTTTCTAATATTTTTTTGCATTGATCTATTGTAATATAAGTACCGCCTAAATGCTAATAATTGAAAGCATATATACTCAACCTTAATGAACCGTATTTTATCGGCATTCATAATATGTATTTTGAAGCACTTGATTTAGTTCAAGAAAGAACCCATTTATATACAATTGTTACACTTAATTCGCCTGGCATAACCACCAAAATCATCAATGAAGCATTATTTAAAATAAGATTGTTATAATTATTAGCTGAATAAAAGATACAATTAAAAAACAGCATAAAGTATGGGGCTTTGTAGTTGAATATATAATTTTGAGATAATCAAGTTTATCATGTTCTGAAAATTTGTGTTTATTGTTAATAAATCGGGTATTTTGCACCGAAATTTATCCAAATCTTGATTTTCGCGCCAAAATTTACCCAAATCTTTTATTCTTAATGTTAATAAGATTTATTATAAAAATTTTTAAATTGGTTTGTCTTCGAAATGTCTTCAAAAACCGAACTAAATATGTAAATTGTATCAACCATAGTTATACGTAGTTTTAAAAGCCTGCATTTCATAACAACTGCGACATAACTTTTACTAATCCAAGCTATTTTAATTTATCGCTATTATGATAGCTGTAACCCTAAGTCCGGTCCATAAGAATATTAACGTGCTAACTTCTTTAGCATAATAGGCTCTGGAGCAGTGTCTATAGTGGAAAACGCTTTTATTTCACTCATCCATGCTAGTCGAAAAAATATGATTTTGAGATAATCGTGTTCTGAAATTTTGTGTCTATTGGTTAATAAATTTCGGGTGATGTGCAAATCACAAACCACCTAAAATGTTTTATGCAATGGATTTTCGCGCCGAAATTTACTGATTTTCATGATTTTTGCACAGAAATTTACTGTTAACCCCTGTAATTTAACATCATGTGATATTAAGCAGAAATGTAACACCAATGCCAAGAGTGCTAAGTAGCGCTAGTTAGCGCTAGCTAGCGCTAACTATCGCTAAAGTAATATAGATAGGACCAGTAGTTCTAAAGCATTTATAACGTTAATAGTCTGTTAAAATTAGTGGTTCTAGTGAATTTGTAATTTGTAAAAATAGTAATAGAGATCGATAGTTCAAGAGGTATAAATAGACTTAGAAATTACTCTTGTAAAGACAGAACTCGAAGTTCCAACAACTTGACAATAAATATAGAGTAATCGTGTCTTCATACACGAACAACTCGAATACTTTTTTGAATAAATCATACAATTCCCTAAAGAGTGATCGTGTCTTCATACACGGATCGCTTGAATAAATTATAACTTGGTTATAGTGTCTTCATACACGTATAACTCGAGACTTGTTGAATAAACTGTAAACTTATTGATACGACTATCTGTATCTTCACATACATTTAGCCGTTTGCCTCTTTCATAAGTGCAAATCACTCAATCCTCTTAAAAGCGTAACCGCACTAATCATATAGTTTACTTAGCATAAATCGGCATTCTTGTTTAAATACTTAAATTACCCGTCGCTATAGTAAAACGTTATACCGGATTTTATAAGAGGTAATTCCGGGTGTAACATTACCCATCTAATTATTAATTTTCAGGTGCAGTTTGGGCCCTACTACCACAAAAGAATACTTTCTTAATGAAGTTTATTATAAAAATTTTTAAATTGATTTGTCTTCGGAATGACTTCGGAAACCCAACTGAATACATAAATTGTATTAACTATAGTTTTAGGTAGTTTTAAAAACTTGTATTTCGTAAAGACTGCGACATAAACTTTTACTAATCAAAGCTATTTTTAATTTATCACTAGTAGAAAATGATTTTATTTCACTCACACTTTCTTTAAGTATCTAATTTTCGGCATAGCATGAAATTTGAATCAATAGTTTTTAAACATTTCGTTTGCTTTAAGAATATTGTAGACTTTAACAAGATCAATCACCTACACATAAATTTATGATCTATCAGCTCACCAGTTTCAAATGTAATTATATTCATTTATAAGTTCATTGTATACCGTTGCCGATCTGGCCAAGCTGAATAACTCGATACTGGCTTTAATATATTTTATTATATCCCTATGAGAAAAGTGGACTGGGTGTTGGTGCGGGTTGTCACAGAGTTGTCTGGATAGGCACGTGTCATGTGGCACGTAAAGGCATGAAACATGAACCAAAACATAACAGAATGGCACTAATATTACATTTTATGATATTGGCCGTGCATTGGGTAGCACGTATTAGCATGTTTTATTTCATTACTTTACATGCAATTATCCATGCCAAAACCCATACGTTTTGGTTTAGTAAAGTGCAGCAAAACCCAGTCCATTTACAGTCCAAAATGTTCAGGTAAACAGTCCAATTCGGAGCAATTCAACGTTTCAACACAGATCACAGACGTAACCCGGACATCTTGCCGTGCCACACTTGACCGTGTCTTTCCGTAGAAACATGTACCTACATAGACAACTTTTTCATAGGGTATAGATATATAGATGGTGATTGTCTTCCTGACTATCGTTCCATTATTAATCTAGAAAATACTCATTTTTTGGAAAAAAACACAAATTCTTGGTCATTTCTGTAGAATTCTAATAAATCTCAGATAAAAACCAAATCCCAGCTTCTAATTGTAATGAAGTACAAAAAATTACTTGTAGAAACGAACTTACCCAGATTTGATTTCTATATGAAATTTATTAGGATTCTATGGAAATGATCAAGAATTTGTATATTTTTTGTTCCAAAAAATGAGCATTTTCTGAAACAATAATGGATCGATAATCTTGAAAAAGCTGGGATACATTTTTCGAACATTTTTTATAGAGGTATTGTATATTTCATGTACAAGATGTGTAGGCTATATAGTATATATAGTAATTGATTCAAATTTTATTTAATTTCATACATATACCACAAGCTTAATCAATTAATAATATTAATAATATTTTGAAATAGATTGCATAAGATAATTGATAATTGGATATGTAATATTTTACAAATGCTAAATAGTTTATCACTACACTTAAATCCTTGATACAAGTCTAGCAATCACACTATGTTCTTTGCTTAAGCACAATTACATTATACAGCTACATACCTGATTTATTACTTTAGATACAAAATGTTTTCAATTTTGTGAATTGAAAGGTTATCTTCATGCTCAGTAAATATAAAAATCTGTTCATTTATTAAAAATTCTTTAGAATATAAAATCAGTTTACCAGATATTCTTGCTAAATATCAATAAAGATTTTAAAATCTGTTAGTTACTAAAGTTTTAGTTAGTGTTATGAAGATCAATAATATAAGTTTGTATTGCTTTATTAAAATATTTTTTATATATAAAATTTTTACTATAACCCAATGCAAAACAATAAAATTCATAAATAATTTTTTTTTAATATAAAAATTTCTTCAAAAAAAAGTTAAAATCTGGGTTGGCAGTTCATGAGAGGCCAGTTGGTTATATGAAAACTGAACATATAAGTTTGTATAGCCTAAATATACTTTAAAAGTGCTTTTTACATGCTTACAATAATAGATATTTATGTGGTTTAATCACATAATTGTACATTAAGCATTTTTATTGGCTAATATATTAAAAAAATTTAAATTTCAAAACTCAACCTAACTGATCCACTCGAAATATAAAAATTGATTGTATAAGTTTGTATAGCCTTATATATAAAATTTTGATTAATTTTTAATCAATTTTTATTATAAGTTTGGTTAACCAAATTTTTGTTTCAACTAAATTTATATATTTTAACTTATTATTAATATTTTGTTATCAAGTGATTAATATTGATACTATTTGAATTATTTTAATGATCAAAATATATAAATTAAATTGAAACACAAATTTGATTAACCAAACTCAAGATTATATATATTAGAAAATAAGAAGAATAGAGTTTTTTTATATAATTTTTTTATATTGCTAACAAATTTTTTTGAATATATAAAAGTTTATTTTATACTATTTTACTAATAAAAAATTGCTTTTTTTTAATAAGTATTTTATTTCTTGTTCTAGTAGTTCAAGATTTTTTATTATACAGATATTTCTAGTATTATTATACAACTTAAACAATTAAATTTTTGATTAAAATATATTTATATTTTTGCAATTTTTATTTTAAATTTATATTTTTATATATTTAATATAATAATAATTTTTTAAGTTAACTATATTATTTAATTAAAAAGAAGTATTATGTTTATATTTTAAATGTTCTGTATATTCTAATTTAAAAATCTAAAATACTAAAAACTCAATATTTGCAATTTTTAAATTTTAATTAATGATTTAATTAAATTAATTATTTAAAAATTGAGATCTTTTTGCTAATACTATATATTAAATTTTAATAAAATTGAATTAGATTATTTAACTTGTTAAAGCAAGTTAATACTCTTATATATAAGAAAAGCATGCTATATTTTATATGATCTGTTTCCTTAAAATTTTGCTACTTCTGTAGCAATTATTAATTTATAAGCATTATTTAAATACTAAGTTCTTTAAAATAGTATAAATAATTTCAAAATAGTATTAAATTCAAAAAATTAATAAAATAATAAGTTATACAAAATAAACTATAAATTAATACAAAATAAGCTATATATTTTATATATTTTGCATAAGATAATATTGTACAAAACTATATAGAACATGTAATTAGAGTTGTTATAATAATATTATACAGTATAAGATATATTAGCACAAATTAATATAAAATATTGATACTGGGGTGTGGCGACTTAGTGAAGTGGTGAAGTTGTCGCACCCCCAAGTGGTAAAGTATAAGTTCAATTCCTACGGAAGGCGAAAAATTGAATTTAAAAAAACGGATTTGGCAACTATCGTTGTGGCTGAGAAAACTCAAAACCCTGTAACTGTGGTTGTACATCTTCCCCAGCGCAATCAACAAAAAACCTCGGGCACGTGAGTGGCTGTGGCTGTGAAATTGACTTTGTACTATGTAATAAGAGTTACTGTATAATCAATTAATTAATCATATCAATATCAATAATACAGTAAAAAGGAAAATAAATCATATTGATATCAATAATAAAGAAAACGAACAATGATAATTTTCATCTCCATTCTTATTGATATTTCTTCGCTATATTTTTCTTCGCTATAAAATATGGATCCTTATTGCAACGGTTGTAAAACTTTTAAATCGTGTCATGAATTTATGGGTTATGATGCCAGAGGTGCACCTAAACAGTTTAAAACATGTGATAAATGCCGTCCAAGGCTCAATAAAAAACCAAAAAGACCTTTAGAGTCTGATGACGATGTTCAACTCCATAACGAGTATGAAGTTA
>CAJVPZ010004288.1:0-10109 GCA_910592135.1 Racocetra fulgida | reverse complement strand
TTAATAAGTAATTATAATAAGTATTTAATAAGTACTTAGTAAGCACTTAGCAAGTACTTAGTTATACTTTGTGATGTCTAATTAGAACTATAAACAGCTACAATTATTCATAGCCAATTTGCTAAATATTGAAATAATTTTTTTAATTTAAAAAATTTAAAATTGTTTAAAATTAAATATTGTTTATTTTATCTTATAAGTAGAAGAACATGTTTTTTTGAATTCAAGATTTTAAAATTTGTTAATAACATAACCAGTTATTAATTACCAGCTAATAACTGCTTATGATAATAACAAATTTTGAAAATTCTAAGCTTGAAGACATCGTTTTTTTGTTTATAAGATGGAATAAACAGAGTTTAACTTTAAACAACTTTAAATCTCAAAATTAAAAAAATCTTCTCAATATTTAGCAAATTGGCTATACCTAAAATAAAAATGATTGATGATGCATAGCACAACATTACTTAACGAAACTGAAAACTTGAACAATAACAACATCCAAGAAAACAGCAAATATTGAATACAACTTTATCAGCAAACAATGAAATAACAATCTAACTACATTATTAAAAAAAAGGCTAGTTAGTAAAAAAAAAAAAAGCAATAAAAAAAACCTATACTTATCAAGATCCAATGCGATTTACTGACAATGACCTTAAGAAACAACAATATAGTATAAAACTTTATAAGCAAACAAGAAATGACAGTCCAACAATGCGATTAAAAAAAAAGGCTAGTTAGTAAAATAAAAAAAAGCAATATACAAAAAAAGCCTATATTTACTAAAATAACATTATACTCAATGCAATCCACTAACGAACAACAACTTCAAAAAACAACAATACAGAATACAAACTACAAGCAGATGAGAAATGAAAATCCAACAATACAATTAAAAAAAAATACTGGTTAGTAAAGAAAAGAAAAGCAATATAACAAAAAAAAACAAAGCAATATTTACCAAAATAATGAAGTACAAAATATAATTTCATTAACAAATAATGATGACCTAGGAAACAAAATAACAAATATAACTTCAGCAAACAACGAAACAACAATTCAATAACCGATTAAAAAAAAAGGCTGGTTAAAATGAAGAACTAAATGTGATTTCACTAAAGAACAATGATGATTCAAGAAACAGCAATACAAAATACAATTTCACCAGCAAATAATGAAACAACAATTTAATGATATGATTAAAAAAAAGGTAGATTAGTAAAGAAAAAAAAAAGCAATATTACAAAAAAAATTATATTTACCAAAATAACAATGTGCCAATTGCTATTTTACAAATGAATAACACTCTAAAAAACAACAACTCAATTAGCAAATGACAAAATGACAATTCAATAATGTGATTAAAAAAAATAACTGATTAGTAAAGAAAAGGAAAGCAATATAACAAAAAAAAAAAGTAAAGCAATATTTATCAAAATGATAAAGATGAAAATGTGATTTTACTACGAACAATAATGATTCATGAAATAGCAATAACAAATATAACTTTAGCAAATATGAACCAACAATTCAATAACACAATTAAAAAAAAAAAGGCTGGTTAAAATAAAGAACTAAATGCAATTTCACCAATAAACATTAATGATTTAAGAAACAGCAATACAAAATACAATTCTACTAGCAAACAATAAAAGACAATCTAATGATATAATTAAAAAAAAGGCATGTTAGTAAAAGAAAGAAAAAGCAATATACAAAAAAAAAAAAGAAAAGCAAATACTTATCAAGAGATGAATGATTTTATTAATGAACAATAACAACCCATGAAATAGCAATATCAAATACAATTCAATCAGCAAATGACAAAACAACAATCTAACAATGCAATTAAAAAAAAGGCTGGTTAAAATGAAGAACCAAATATGATTCTACCAAAGAATGATAATAACTCAAGGAACAGCAATATTGAATACAATTCTACCAATAAACAATAAAAGATAATTTAATGATGTGACTAAAAAAAAAATCAGATTAGTAACAAAAAAAAGTAATATTATAAAAAAATTATACTTACCAAGATAATGAAGCACCAATTGCTATTCTACAAATAAACAACACTTTAGTGAACAACAACTCAATTAGCAAACGATGAAACAACAATCCAATGATGCAATTAAAAAAAGACTGGTTAGTAAAAGAAAGAAAAAGCAATATATATAAAAAAAAAGAAAGAAATACTTACCAAGAGATGAGTAATTCTACCAATAAACAACAATGACTCAAGAAACAGCAATATCAAATATAACTCTATTAGCAAATGGCAATGAAATAGTAATTCAATAATGTAAGTAAAAAAAAAAGGCTAGTTAGTAAAAAAAAAAATGCAATATATAACAAAAAAAAGCTATATTTACTACAATTTAATGATATGACTTAAAGATGAAACAATACTAAAAAAAAGCTGGTTAATAAAAAAACAAAAAACAAAAAACTACTTATTCATTTATATAATGCAAATTTGTATAACTGGGGTCGCAACTTTGTATGCACTTATTTGTATAAGTAATACAAACCTCTAAAAAAAAATGGCCAATCAGAGTGCACAAAATTTAATTGTTCTGAATTAGTCTAACATAAATTCTAAACATATGCAAAAGAAGAAAAAAAGAGAAAATACTCACTTAAAATTTTCAGAAACAATCTATTGTTATAGCCTTTAATATTAATGCTTTAACTCTAAACATTTATCTTTATGTATTTAGTTTATTTACAAAATTCAATTTTTTTTTTTTTTTTTGTAATACTATAGTTGAAACTTTATTTAATAAAATAGAAAAATTTCTATATTAAAGATTTCAGAACTACATTTGTGCTACTATATTAGGCACCCATTGTGATATTATATATTCTAGTTTTCTATATAATGCAATCAATTATTGCTATTAATTAGTTTGCTAGAATGGTTAAAGGAAACCTAAGGTATATATCATGACATTAAGAAATACAGTTAGTTAAGAAAAAGCATTGTCAAATCTATTTTTCTATAAAAGAAGAAGTATCTGTTTAAGATATATTTGATAAGGTAGTATTTAATATTGTGGACATACTAGGTAGAATGTATTTGTTTCATTTAGTTTTTGAGGTAATATTTCGAGCTTGTTTCTATTAGTGTTGAGAGATATTATATATGGATTATATATCATCGTAAAACCAGTTTAGGAGATTGTTAGATAGGATAGTTAAAAATTGTTTAATTTGTTTGACTGTTCGTGATTTAATATTTTTGTAAACAGCTGAGGGATAAATGTCAATGATATAATATAAGAAAAGGTTATAGCTGGGATTAGGGTTATTTAGTATAAATCGAAGGAGAATATTAAAAATTGTAATTGGTAGTATAGTTGTAATTTTAAGGGAAGAAAGTGAGATAGAAATTATTTTTATTAGAGATTGTTAAAGATTAATATTATTGCTTGGACATAAAAGTAAATGTAGTGCATTTTCTAAATTTGAACAATGAATACAGTTTGGCATAGGGTATAAACAGGGATAACAAATATTCAGATTTTCCATAGTTGGAAGATTATCAGTTAGAATTTTAGTTCTAAAAGCATATTTTGAGGGGTTGTGTACAATAGAATTTAAGATATCAAAACATGTTGCCTATTTGATTTCTAATAAATCTTTGAAGATTTAAGTAAAGACTATAAATAGAGTTCCTATATAGTAAATATATTTTTGATAAAGGTTCGTACTTTAAAAGGAATTAGATAGTCTTTCCATAAAAAGTGAGTTGGTAAGTTGATGTAGTTATGAGATATTCTTAAAATAATTTTGTTGGAACCTTGTTTAGCAAGCAGATCTGCTTGATTTTGGAATGCATTAGAGTATAATATAATTTTGTGAAGAGTAAAAGTAATATTCTTAGTATTGTTATAGAATGAGCTTTAACATTAGTTTTATTAATAGTTTTATTATTATTATTTTTTTTTATTTTTTTTTTTAGCGATCCTGCCTTTATTATTTAAATCAGAAGTATCAGAACTTTACATTTATGCTAAATATAAATTTTCTATACTATATTCCTATACTAATAAAGACTCACTCGGCTTTTTAGCCTAGGTGCAACCTGCCTAAGCAGCCAAATTTGCTTCACGTTAGATCCTCAACTTTCTGAGGATTTGGTTCCTTTGATCCTTAGCTGGGAGCTGCCAATCTTGTCAGAAATCACCAATTTCTGCCGCAATTGGTCTAGGAGGACCAATTTGATTTCACACGATATTGGATTAAATTTTGACTGTTTTCTTTTACTAAATTTAAAACTCATTTTTCTTTTCTTTTCAGGCCTTTTCTAAAGCTTTTTTCTCTTTAGCCCTAAATTCTTGGTTATCTGATTCCTTCAAAATTCTCTTTTTCTTTGGTCTCTTCTTTTTCTTGAGATCATTTGTTATTCCATTCTTCTTTTCCCAGTTATTTAATAGTTCACATCTGAAGTTCCATATACAAGTCCTAAACCTTTCATCGAACTTCTCTTTAATTGTATTCATTATCTTGCGAATTATATTTAGATTCTCAAATTCTTCATCGATTTCTATCTTCTTTTTCTTGGTTATAAGGCTTCTTATTAAACATCTTATTGTTTCTATCCTTTCTTCTTGAGTTTTGCCAAAAAACAGGTTTTTGATTGTCTTTTTGTTATTAAGGTTTCTTGTTGCGCCTTCTTTTTGCAGTGTTTTTAGGCCTTCTTCACTAGCTTCTTTTTCAATAATATTCTATATCTTTTGGTATGCTGTGCATTTTACAAGGTGATCAATGTCTTCTGCCTTATCTTTGCATATTATACAAGTATTTGTTTTGTATACTTTAGGTCTTCTTGTGTTCAGTTTCATCAAGGTTGGTAAAAGCTCTCCCAGACACCTAACTTGAAATGCAAACTTCTTGTTTTTTTCCCTACTTGTACAGTTTTTGCCTTTGTTCTTATCTAGCCACCTCCATGTTTCTCTCTAATCTAATTCCTTCTCTTTTTTTCTATTTAACCATCTACTGTTTCTATCTAAATTTGACCATTCAGTGTCTATAGTAGCTAAAGCTAGTTTGTTTACAACTTCTCTCATTAGACTATCTATTGCAATATCCTCCCACCTTGTTAATACATGTGACCTTTTTGTCCAAGGCCATATTGCTGTGATCATTTTTTGCTCTCTTGCTCCTTGTTTTGCTAATCTGTCTGCATTTTCATTATACATATCTCTACTATGCCCTTTAACTTTTTTAAGCTGTATTTTGAGATTCTTTAACTTCCATATCTTCTGAATTTGCTATAAAAGACTTGAATTTTTGAACTTGAATGCTTCTCTTTCTTTTTCTTTTCTATCTTTATTCTTAAGTACTTGTATGGCGGCCAGGCTATCTGTGTAAATTGTTAATTCTGCATCTTCTGTTGTTACTAAAGATGCTGTCCAGATAGCTCCCAACTCTGCTCTTGTTGAGGAAGGCTATTCTTTAAATGTGTAGCTGAAAGTTGCTCTTTTCTCTTCATCTTCTTTTTTGTGTTTTGTAATTGCTACCTATCCTGTGCTTATCTGTGGCCTTTGTATACCATCAGCTCCTTCAGTTTCATATAATGATCTATCTGTGTAAAAGCTAATTCTTTTCACATCTTGCAGTTCTTGTGTAATTGTAATCAAATCTTCTTGGCTTTTTTTCTCCTTGACTTGGTTCTTAATCAGATCTTCAGATAAAGGTCCTATTTTGATCTCATCTAGGACTTCTCGGCTATGTTCTGCTTTTTTTGTATTGATTTCTGTTCCTTCTTTCCAACTTAGCATTTTTGGGCTAAGTTTAATTTCATAAGTCTTTAAACTGTTTGCTGCTTTTTTGATCTAATTCTTCTTTATTACTCTTCTGTTGCTTCTAAAATTCTGTGTGAATGAGCATTGCATCGGTTCTCTTCTGCTTTCATTTCTGTGATAGCCTTTGCATAGTTGTATTCTGATCTTGCTTTCTTTTTTTTCTACTGTTCTTGTCCAATGGTCTACAATAAATATTCTCCTTTCTTTGCTATATTTCCTTCTTATCTTGCCAAACTCAAGGACACCTTTACCTTCTTCGAGCAGAATCCATTCTTTAAGTCTCTGGTCTGACTTAATTTCAGTTAAAATTGCCTTTAAGCTCATGTTGTTTCTTTCTGCTCTCTGATATTTTCTTTTAATTGTCCTTGTTCTTTTATGTTTGATTACTTCATCTTCTAGCCTTTGGAACCACTTTGTCTTCTTTCTTTTCATTTTTGTTCCTCTACACATCTTTATTTGTTTTTATGTGATTATCTTTGTGCCACTGCTGTCAAGCAGCTGCTCTAGAATGAAAATATTGTAGTTTTTATATTGGAGGAATTTTTGCTTATCTTCCTCCTTCAGAATGCTTACTAACTCAGTCCCTTCCTCTGCCAGCTTGAGGTTCTTTTCAATCTCTTCTGAGCAAAATGAGATGTTTAATTTTTTGGCCTCTTTTAATATCTGTATATTTAAATTGTTTTGTAATTTAAGTTCATTTAAATTGTTTCCGTTTAGCTCTAAAACACACTTGTAGCTTCTTAGATTGATTTGTACTTTTTTAAGCTGCAGCTATGTAGCTATTTCTACTTTTTGTTCATTGTTTAGATGAACAAGCAACTCTGTAAAGTGGTATGCAACTTGCTGTTGCTATATAGATTGTAAACCCACTATCTTTTTGTGCATTACCAATGCATTCAGTGTAGTGCTTAGTATTCCAGCTTTGTTTTTAATTAGCTTCAGTATTGGACTTTGAAGTTGGTCGTATCATTGCTTTGGTAAGATTTTTAGCTGTGTTCTAAATTCTATTCTTGGTAGAAGAACCATATTGTTTATGTAAACTATATGTGCGAGAGAGGCCTTCTTTCTTCTAATTTGCTTTGTTATTATATATACTTCATTCTTGATAATGTCTTCAATTTGCTTGTATCCATTCTTAGCTGCTAGCCATATTTCCAAAAAGTATGTAAGATTCTTTTCTCTTTTTCCTATTACCACTTCTTTATTCAGGCTGAAATTAATCTTTTCAACACTTTTCTTATATTCTTTTCCTGGCTTTACAACTAGCAGTTCTGACTTTTTTAGATTTATCTCTATATCATTAATTTTATAGAACTCTTCTGCGATTTCTATCATTTTTTCCAAGTCTTCTTTGGTACTTGCTATGTATGTAGTATCATCTGCATATGCTATTATCTCTATTTTCAAATTCTCTTGTTGAATTGTGTTGCTTCTAATATTCTTGGACCACTCTACTACCATTCGGTGTTCTGCTTTTTTCTGCTTCTGGATCGCTACTAGTAATTGATCATAAAAAATCCTCTATACTAAAGGTGAGATAACCTCCCCTTGGTCTATGCTATCTTTTGCAATGAATGTCTTTGTATTTCCCACACTTATTATTACTTCCATCTCTCTTTTATAGTAGAGCTGTAAGATGAAATTCTTTGTGGCTTATGGCAACTTGATTCTTTCTAATGCTAAATCTAGCATCTTTATACTGACTAAGTCAAAGGCCTTCTTCATATCCTGAAAAAGTAACCATATTTCTTTCTTTTGTTCTCTTGCATCTTCTAGCAAACAGTTGATTAGATGTATTGGTACTATATATGCCACCGAAATAGGTTTTCAAAAAACCCCTATTTCGTCACCATTAGAGCAATTTAAAATTTTTTATATACAATAGCAAATCTAATTTAGGTAGTTATGTTACTTATAATTTCATCTCTTTAAAAAAAGTATCAAAAAATTTCGTCTTTTAAGTAAAGTAGGTCAAAAACAATTTCGTCTTCAAATTTTAATTTCGTACTCTGAAACCTAAAATAATTTTGTTGGTATGTATAATTGGTGCTGCGGTTCCTTCTCCTGGTAAGCCTGTAAAATTTCTTCCCTTTAATATTCCTTTATCCTTTAGGATTCAACTCAGTCTTGTATTCAAAACCCTGACTACTGTTTTACAGAATATTTTTAGAAGCAGGATGGGTCTCACATTGTTTAGATTATAACACCAATCTTCTCTTTTAGGATGTAGAACCCCTTTCTTTAATTTCTGGTATTTTCTTTTCTTTAGAAGGGTTGCACTTGCAGCCTTTCTAATGCTCAACTCTATAATATTCCATAAGTCTTCTATTTGCTTTCCTTCAAGACTTTTTAAATATTGTTGATTCATTGTTTTTAAGTTTGTCTTCTCTTAATTCTTCTTTTCTTCTTTCTTTAATTCCTCTATTTTCTTGATGATTTCCTTATCTAATTTTGTTTTATACTCCTCCTAGTCTTCTTTACTTATATTTTTGATATCTATATTGACTCTTTTCTTGTTTAATCTTCTTGTACTTGTAGTGTTTCTATGTTGCATATAGATGTCTGTGATTAATGCGCACCAGATAATACAATGGTCGCTTGCTATAACAAAGTCAGCTTCTGCTGTTTCTTTTCAGATTAGGTCCTTTTTCCACTCTTTGTCTGTTCATATTGTATCTATTCTGGTTTTGATCCCTCTGCTTTTCCATATATATTTAGCATCTAGCAGGTTCGATTCCTTAAAAACATCCACCAAGTTTCTCTTTATTAGTATACCCATGATCTGTGTCTTTTTGTCTTTTCTTCTATTTGAAATCTTTGTTAAACTGTTATCTAAGTTTGTATTGAAATCTCCCAAGATAATATATCACTGATGTCTTTCTTTCTTTTTCTCCTTTTTTTCTTTAAGATATTTCTAGATATTTTTTTGTACTTCTGTGTTCTCTAGTGCTATATATACTGCTACTAGTTTAATGCATAGTCTTTTGAAGCGCAACGTTAATTTCAACAGATATGTGTTATATTTGTTGACTTGTGCTATATATTTTCCCAAGTGCGCTTTAATATTATGCCAACTCCTGATTTTTTTTTCTTATTTTCATTTGCTGATACCCAAAAGCTGCCATAATTGTTATTTTTTCTAGTAGCAAATCTTCCTTTTTTTTTTGATATATTTGTCTCTCCTATTCTCATAATATCGATATTTTTTTCTTCTATATAATTTAAAATGTTTTCTAATTTTTCTCAATTAGCCTTTAAGCCATTGATATTGTGAAAACCTATTGATAATATATTAAAATTCTCAAGAACTCTTTGTGTTGAAATATTCTTTCTACCTTGTCCCCTTATCATTTTTTGAGCTGTTTTTCTCTCTGCAGCCCTTTCTTTAATTTAACTATATCACCTTTTAGGAGCGTCTCGCAACCCTTCCTTTGCTTTTTGGGTTCCACTCTAGGTTTTCCAATCTTCTCAAGATCTTTACTAAAGTTTCTTCTAAACTTTCTTTCTTTGAAAATTCTTCTTCAGTATTGCGATCTGCTTTTGATATCCTTGTTCTTCTTTCCCTTGTAGTTTCCTCATAGTAGTCTTCTCTTAATTCTTGTTCCTTGCTATTTCTTAAGTTGTTTCTGACATCTATTTTATTTTTCTTTTCTTCTTTTCTTTTTCTTTGGTATGGTTTTTCCTTTTTGTTTGTGTCATTTTTTCTTCTTGTATATGGAGCTTTCTACTCTAATAGCCAATTATTGTATTTTACCGACTTTGATGTTGCTTAATCTCTGTCTTCTTCATATTCGAAAGCTACGATTGCTAATGCTCTTTGTCTGCCATTACTGTTTCATGGTATATAGACTGACTTGGCTCCTCTGTTTCTTAGGTTGTTAAGTATTAGTACTTCTGATGCACCTCTTGGTATACCTTTTAGTTTTGCTATTATATTACTCTAGCTGTTTCTCTTTTCGAAGTCTTCTATACCTTTTGTAACTCTTGCTAGCTTTTCGTCACCAATTGGGATCACCCAAAGTACTGCTTTGTTTAGTTTTTTCTGCAGTTTTATTATTGCTAGTGCTTTGGAGAAGCTTCTTTTGATTTGTATTTTTATCAATTCACCTAGTTTCTTACAGGCATATTGCATTTTCAATTGGTTTATCTCTTTTAGTAAATCCCATATTGTGATGTATATAGAGTCATTGTTTTCTTCTTTTTCTGTGCTTGATTTTTCATCTTCTGATTCTGAAGAATCACTTGTTCTATATTCTTCTCTACTTTCTTTCTGTCTTCTTCCTTTTTTTGTCT
>CAJVPZ010004287.1:0-10110 GCA_910592135.1 Racocetra fulgida | reverse complement strand
TATCTGAAGGAAGAATTGAACATTTATAATCATCAGTATTTTTGCAGGTATAAATATGAAAGAAGACTAATTTTCTAATAAGTGAAGTACGTTTTTGTAAAGAAGAAATAGATTCAATATGAAAGGATTTAGGTAATAGTTTTTTATACTCTTCAGCATATCTAGTTGCTGTTTGATATTTAAAGAAGTTAAAAACTTTAGTTTTTACAATGTTGGGAGAGTGTTGTTTGTAAATTTCAAAAAATTTTTCAAACCAGTTTTTGAGAATAGGTTTGTGAGGTTTAAGTGATAGTATTTGAAAGTATCAAGGAAATTTTTTGTATTAATATTAAAAGAAACATTAATATTTAATTTTGAATCATTTTGAATTTGAAAAGGTGCTTTGTTAATTGAGTTATAATTGATAAAAAAATTTAGTATAAGGCAAAGTGGTTGAAGATCTAGGTCTTCAGCAAACTTTTTTGCATGGATAGTTTTATAAGTAGAGTTGAGGAAGAGATGCAAACATGCTAGGTTAATAGCAACCTGCAAACAGTTTTGAGTTGTATATAGTGGTATAGTATAGTGGGATTGAAAGATTTTTTTGTAATTAAGTTTGGTAAAAAAAGAATAGTAGTAAATTTAGCAAGAATGAGTTTTAAGGTATTAATCAAGATTTCTGTAGGAATTGGGATAGTATAGTCGATAAGAGGATTGGTTTTTTGGATTAATTCAATTAGGAATTTTGGTTTTTGTTCTGCTATAGTTTTTAAAAGATAATCAAATGAGTATTTAAAAGTAGATTTGATATTTGGATTTCCTGATGAAATAATTTTGCCAGGTGCAAAGGGAATTAAATGAGGTTTGATAAAATCGAATATTTGAAGAGAGAGTGGAGTATTGAGCTTCGAGTTAGATTCAATTTTTTTTGAAATTGGATAAAGTTTGAACCAGTCAAGGTCTTGAAAAGTGTTACATTTTTGTTGTTAGTTTTTGTTGTTATTGTTACTTTTTTTAGGAAATTTTGCTAAAATTTTCTAATTTTTCGATTTTGGTTAAAAAAGTAAGTTTAATTTGACAGATAATTGCCTTTTGTTCATAGGATAGAGGTTTGGTTTGAGGAAGATGGTGTAGTTTGATATCAGAAATTTTAGCTGCGCAAATTCGATAGATAAGTCGAGTTTTAAAAATGACGGCTGTAGTATAGTCAGGTAAGTGTTGGTTTTCTTTAGATAAGACACAAGGAAGACTTTTAACTTTGTATAAAGCACAAGTATGTACATATTGAGAGTGTGGGATAATAGCAATTAGAACTGGATTGGTATTGAAGGAAGGAAAAAGAATAGAAGGGTTTGGTAATTGAGCTGGTGGTTGTTTAGGAAGAGGTGATGTAGACAAGGTGTCACTAATTTTGTTAAATCGTTATACTGAAATAATAGGTGAGGTTTGCATGCTAGAAGAACCTAGGTCAGTAGATTGAGTAATTTTAAAAAAATGAGAAGTAAAGTTTGTATAATATTGTCCACACAAGCATGTAGTAATGGCAGGTTGAGAGAGAACTTTAAAGTAGTGTTGTTTTTTCTTAAAGCTTTTACATTAATTTGGGTTAACATCTAAAGGAAGTACTCTAAGTTTGGAGGTATCCTCATTCATACCAAGACTATGACAACCTTAATATTTTGAGTAGTAATAGTCCATATCATAAGAGTCAGGATCGGTTGTAGTAAGAATAGGCATTTTTTTTAAACTTGCTTATAGTTGTATAATAAAATTTGTAGTTGTATTGAATAAAGTTTTTTGATAGCTATTAAATGAGCCAATTTTTAGTTTGTATAATGTAAAGTAGTATGTATAACCAATTTATAAGATTGGTGTGGCTGGTGTGGCTAAGGTGGTACAGGTTTGTGATTTGTGTTATGATTCTAAAAATAGTTAAAATTTAACACAGAAATTTGTGTAAATAGAACAAATACAAATATGTAAATATTAAAATTTGTGTAAAATTAATTGAAATATAAATGGAAATGTTAAAATTAGTGTAATTGAAAAAAGCACCAATTAAATTATTTGAGAAAAAACATGTTTGGAGACTGGTTTATTTGGGGTAAAAGAGAAAAAAGAAAAAATTTTAGAAAAAGTTTTCTAAAGAGAGTTTAAAGTATTTTTGCAATAACTTGATCAATATGTATCCGTTTAAAGCATACTATATATCAAAAGAAAGCTCTATTTGAGCTCTTTTTATTTGTCTTAATTAGTGAGAATAGTTTACTTAGTAAAATATTAGGTATTTTTGATTATTGTATAAAAATTAAAATTAGTTATATCTCAGTGAAAAAAAGACCTAGAGATATAAAATTTAGCTGCCTAAATGTAAAATCTTGTAAAAAACAACTTTACTTAGATGCCTCAAAGAGGTTGTCTTAATAAAATTTAATGAAATAGTTAATTTTTTGTAAGAAGTTTTGGAACAGATGATCGTCAGAAAGAGTTTATAGATCATCCCCAATCAATAATTTAAATATTAATATATTTATATATAATATAATCGTTTATACTCTTAACTAGTATTCAGAAATTCAGTTCAGTTTAATTTAGGTTTAGGTTCAAGATCAATTAAATCTAAACTGAACTTTAAATTTTGAAGATCTTTAAATCTGAACCTGAACTAAACTTTAAATACTTTAAATTTATAAACTTAAACTAAACCTAAACTCAAAGTTTTGGTTTAGTTCAAGTTCAGTTCAAGTTCTTGTTCACGATCAATAAATTATATATATATTATATGTTATTAAAATAATCTACCTCTAATAATAAATTATTTTAAAATTTCTTAAATTTAAAAATAAGTATTGCTAATTTTCATCCTAGGTGATGTCATCCGGTTGTAACCAAAACAAAGCGAGAAAAAGAAAAATCAAAGAAAAGCTTTAATAACTCAAAATTTTGTTATGAAAATTATACTTCGACTTTTAAGCAAAAGTTTTTAGCACCAAATTTTACATATATTTAAGCCCTCTTACTCCAACTCAAAGCTAACCCTAGTGTTCGAAAACAGATTAAAAATTCCGGTTAATCCGGGATTGATCCAAATCCGATCTGAATCCATAATTTGGATTGAATCCGGGAGTGATCTGTGCCAATCTGATGGTTTGTCACATATATTTGTCACAACATAAGTGATAAATTCGAATATATCACATGACAAATTTGAATTTATCACTTATATTGTGGCACAAGGTGTGATATATTTGAATTTATCATATGACAAATTCGAATTTATCACATAGAGTGATTATATAAAGACATGGCCTAAAATTAGGCCCAATCCTGCTCAATCTGGGCCCAATCCGACGTTTTAGGGGCCAAACCTAATCTGACGGTTTGGATCTGCACAAATCCGAATCCGATTCATGCTAACTTTTTCGAACACTAGCTAACCCTAACCCCTAACTGTAAATTATTTTCTTTTAATAAAAATTTTATAATATCAGGTGATATCACTACAGGTGAAAATTAGTTATAACTTTTAAAAATAGCTATTTATATAATCATCAGTAGTTGCTCTATAGTAAGTTAAATTTTACTAAGTAAATTGATCTATTTTATTAAGTGAAAATTATTTAAAAAATCAAAATACATATACAGTGCACTCTCTCAAATCTGATAGGCATGGTTGACAGCTTTTGTATCAGTTTTGAGAGGTTATCAGAAAGCTCAACCCGAGCCAATCAAATAGATTTATAATATCTGACAAACCCGATATCTTATAAGAATCTGATCTTTTGAGTATCGGTTATTAGAAATGGAAGATTATCAGATTTAAATTATGGAACAGACATAGTAGATCAATTTTTTATCAGGTATAACAGGTTATTGGCTTTGACAGGATCAGTTTTGGAAGGGTATACTGTACTTTAAAGTTTTATTTAAATTAGATAACCTTTTATTAATATGTTTTTGTATATTATGTTTGATGAATTTTTTAAAATTTTTTTAAAATTTATATTTGTTGAACATAAAAATTTAAAGTCAATTAATAAAAAGTTTTTTTTTTTTTTATATTAAGGTGAGGTTACGCCTCTGGTTTTTATTAACATATACTTATTATGATAAGTCCTTTACATATATGCTAACATATCACTACAAAGACTTAGACTAATTTATCACTACAGAGACTTAGACTAATTTATCTATGATCTAAATCTACTAGAATATTACATACTCTACACATGTCTCACCTAGTTTTGCGCTTCCCAACTAACTATTTCTAGTAATACTATATTCTCCCCATGTCTTACACAACCAGTCATAACTTCCAATTTGGTATGTCAGGTGTTTGCTCCTAATGAGCTTCTAATTTGGTATACCTGCAAGTATAATTCACTGCAAGTTCTCACTAAAGTACTTTATTCATACAACTATAATTGATGCAGGTGGCCTTTCTATAGCCTCGTATTTTAAGCCAGGACTTGCTGCCTAGTTAGATTCACTACATGACTGAGTTGGTATTATATTGTCAATTAAGGACTTATCTTGGGTTTGCATTGCCTTAACCAGTTTGCATCCCTTCATGCACCATCTCTTTTCATGAATGCCTTAATCTTTCACTTATTAGTCTAGGTACTACTAACCCGTATTTCAAGCCAAGCCCTGCTGCTGCCACTGGTTTGCCTACCCCAGGACTTAATATTCTTTTTCTGGTATAGTGGTACTAACTAATCCATTTGTACTTCCTCATATAGTGTATTACCAGAACCATATTGCATAGCTGCTTTAATGACCTATCTTGTTAAAAATTAGCCTAATACCACAAAATTTCTTAAGTAGCAAGCAGTTTTACTTCCAACTATAGGCCTTGCATCATGTTACTAGAAAGCATACCCCAATTCACCTTAACTTCTAACTTGATTCTTCATTATTGGTTAATGTTGCATTATTGTTGGTGTATTTTGGCTTCTTTCGTCAAAGACTTCCATATAGGTATGACCAGAGCTCTGACTTAGTGCTTTTAGACGTACTAGATTAGCTAGCCTGCCTCTATGAAATTACCTTCTTTAGATAGTTGTTCCCCGCTGTCAGAGATGCTTCTTGTTCAAGTAAGGCCAATCCTTTACCACAGCCCTTTTATATATTCATCGCTTCTCTTACTATTCCAGTTTCAGTAGTATCATATCACTCTCCCAAGCAAGTACCCAGTACCATTTCTAAATTAGGACTAATGCGCACAATATATTGATTATCCTTCTAAGCAAGTACCTCACAAGTTGGATGCAAGAATATTGGTATTGTCTAATATGGAGGTGAAGGGATGTTGGTGTTGCCTCTAAGTCACCCCAATCAGAGAACTAACTTGTGTGATCTTCTACAACCTAGACCTTTTGTAATACTGCTATCACACATAATGTCTGCACTCCATAATCAGGACTCCTTCTGGGAATTTCTATTTTTAGACCATACTTGCACTTGGACTTTCCACAGGGCTCCACATCTGATTATAGCTTTTTAAGATTACAGTAGCAAATTCAAAATTTGCTACCAGCCTAACTCAAACTGTCGACCTTGTCTGTGGAGGTTTGGGAGCTTAACCAATAAGCTACAGGGCCCAAACCCTTAATAAAAAGTTATTTAATTTATACAATATTTTTAAGATATATATATTTTGATCTTCTAAACAACTTTTTTTATTTTTATTTTTTTATTACCTAGCTTCTTTGGCATAGAGGTTTTTATTCAAGTATATTGGAGTGTGCGGTTCATAGTAAAACCTCATATTACATTAAAGAGTACAACTAGCTATATATACAACTTTTGGTTGCCTATTTAAATAGTCTGCATATAGATAACTATATACTATAGGTTTTATACTAGCTGCTATATCTATAATCCAACTAGGGGATTGTCTATTTAAACCCTCCATAATGCAACTAAACTCTCACTTGTTATTACCGAAACATCTCCACTATATTTGTCAGTTGAAAAGTACTGGATGCTTACTATAGCCTTAGGACTAATTTATTTTTGAGACATTATTGCTAGAGCTTTTCATACCCACAATCCAGCTAACCTAAACTTTAGTAACTTGCATTAAGTTCGAGAATGAGTACTTATGAACTAAAGCTACTACCATTAACTACTTTTGCCTTTGTAGAGTTTACCCAAATCCCAGCACTGACTTTATAGACTCTTTACTATTTCTCTGGTCTCCAAACTTCCAATTCAGATAGCCTGAAAAGGCAGACCCCTTCTCTAATATATATTGATGGCTTAGTTAGTATATGCTTTGCTAAACAGCTTAGCTTGTCTAATTTCTAGTTCTTTGGTTGATAATTCTTTATATAGCATTGTCAAAAGTCTGTGCTATCTTTTTATTCAAGACTTGCCAAGTGGACTTCTATGTGTTCAGCCTTTAGATTTACGCAAGCTGATATGACCAAAGCTACAGATCTGATGATTTATCAGATTATATATAGTCTGGCATAATATATTCTGTAAATTTTAAATTTCGTCGCCAATAAGATTCAAACTTTTGTTCTGCTACTTGGGGGTATAACAACTTATCAACTTCACTAAGTTGTTATATCTCTTCTAAACAACTTTTATTTAATAAGGTAGATTAATTTACTTAGTAAGATTTTGACTTTACTATATAGTAATTACTAATGATTATATAAGTAACTTATTTTTAGATCTAAGGGTTTTTATATTTTTTTTTAAAAATGACAAATATAATATATATATTTATATATATAATCTATTGAACTTGAATATATTCATGAACTTTTGAACTGAACTTAAACTAAATCTAAAAGTTCAATATTGAACCTGAACTTTTTTTTTTTTTTTTTTTTTTTTGAAAAAGTATATTTAAGCATACTTTATTTATTGGATAATATTAAATATCACAGGTTTTGGTTTATCTCTGGAAAAAATACTTAAACCAAAATTTTATTACAAAACTCATTTTTTATCTTCTTTTTCTCTAATAAGACAAGGACCTTAATGTTCAGAAAGCATGAACATATTACTTTAGATATAAGCAAGCAACCAAACAACAAAAAGGCTAAACTTCTTCCCAAAAATGAGAAAATTTTTGACTTAGCAGGCGGTAACAAAAACAAAGAAACCAACAAAGAAAACAACAAGGTTACTGTAAACAACAATGACAATATTTCTGGGCCAAAAACAAATATTTTGCAAAGTGTAGATATCAATAAACCTATTACAAATTGGGCTAGTATATACTGCTTTACCTCCTTTGAGTTTGGCAAAGAGGTCTGACCATTGTTTAGGCTTGTTGTTAGTTGGAGTTGCTTTCATTTCTGTTGTTGTGTCAGGTGAAGTCGATCTTTCAGGAGTAGAGGAAGTAGTAGCCTTTAATTGGTTGTTTAGAGTCACGTGTTTGTCCTTTTGTTTATTGTTTACATCTGTAACATGATTTGTTTTGTTTAGAAAAACAGTATGTGTTTCTTGTTGACCAAGAGTATTTTCGTTATCACTCTTTTGTATTCTGCTTGTTTCTTCTGCTTCTGCCTGACTGGCCCAACTTGTACTAGGTTTATTATCATCTATATTAACCAAAACTGTTGTATCTGGCCCAAGAATATTGTTGTTGTTGTTGTTCACATTTGCCTTGTTGCTTTTTTTGTTGATTTCTTTGTTTTCATCACTTTTGGTAAAGTTGAAAACTTTATCATTTTTAGAAAGAAGTCTAGCCTTCTTGTTGTTTAGTTGTTTGCCTATATCTAAAATGATATGTTTGTGCTTTCTGAACCTCAAGGTCCTTGTTTCGTTAAAAGAAAAAAAGATAAAAGAGGAGTTTTGTAATAAAATCTTGATTTGTGTATATTTTCCAGAGGTGAACCGGAAAGAGTTTTTATCAATTATGGTTTAAAATTTTGTTAGTATTTCAAAATTTTTTTTTTTAAACTGCATCTAAGCATACTTTATTTAATTATTCTGTTTATAAAGTAATATACATATTTACAGATTGAGATTTATAAATTTTAGAATATTGTTAGGTTTCTCCCTTCCAGAGCAACCTTTTTTGTTGACTATTTTTTGTAAAAGTTTGATTTCTTTTTGTAACCTCATTTTTGATAAACTAATAGCTATGTTTTCTGGAATTAAATTGTTTTCCCATTTGGCCTGCGTATACCAAAGCCAAATTTCATAAATTGTATAAATATGAACCCAGATTGCTGCATGGTGTTTCTTGGGATTTTTAATGTTAGTAGCCAGGAACTTTTCTTCATCAAGTTTGGTTGTGAATCTTTGGTATAGTTTTTTAACATTTTGTATCCGTGTTTCTATATACTTCAGCTAATATTATATTTAATTGCAAAGTGTTTGATAGTTTGAGTTGTGTGAGAGCAGCTTGGGCAGTTGGCATCTAGATTTAGTGAAATATGATCTAGACTATATACTAATAGAGTGTTCTATGTAGTAATTGTCAGAAAATATCCTTTTTCTTGTTCTGGATAGATTTCATCTTGATCCAGACACTTAGTTCCTGTTGTAAGGTTTCTGCATTGAGCAACAAAGTAGGAGCTGATGGTAGTTTCTTGCATAGGGCCTCTGTGCACATATTTACTGAGTAATTGTCAGCTATGGCTTGTTCTGTTTTTAGGTCTTCTAGAAGCCAAGGCCAATTGTTTGTTGCTACTACTTGTTCTTTAGTTTTAATCTATGCCTTTAGATAAGGTTTCCATCTGTCAGGCCATTCTTTTAGCTTTATATTTTGTGCGGTGAGTGCTGCCTGAATTGATATATTTCTTTTGTTCTGAATTCCTGTTTGAATAATGCTTCTTTTGGTTTTGGCCCAAAAGTGATTGCTTAAGAGGAGTTTGATCCAAATTAAAACCAGTCTTGAGTCTAACATATCTTTTAGAACTGGAGCTTCTAGTCCTCCTTTTTCTCAACTTAGTTAAAAAGTTGAGTATCAGGGAAGCATTTTGGATTTGTTTTTAGTCCAGTTTGAAATAATTGTATTGATTTTGTTGAGTTGTTTTCTGCTAGGTGATAGCAGGTAGGCTAAATACCAGATTTTAGAGATGAGTAGTGATTTGGCTACCAAAATTTTCTCTTTAAACAAAAGGTTTCGCATTGAAAGGTGGTCTATACTTTGTTTTGATTTTTTTGACCATTTTTTGCCAAATATTCTTGGATGGGCTGCCAGTAATATTTGCTTCATATTCTAGGATTGTTAAAGGTTTATCAGCATCGTGTACTTGCAGTAGTTCTGCTTCTTTTAAGTGAGTTCTGCAAGCATTTTCTGTAAGTGGGATCAAAATGAACTTATGTTTGTTGACCTTAGCATTTTTTTTTTTTTAAACTGCATCTAAGCGTACTTTATTTATTTATTTTATTTATAAAGTAATATACATATTTACAAATCAATATTAATAAACTTTAGGATATTGTTAGGTTTCTCTATTTTAGAGCCACCTTTTTTGTTAACTAAATTTTTTAAAAGTTTGATTTCTTTTTGTAATCTCATTTTCGATAAACTAACAGCTATATGAGTATACCAAAGCCAAATCTCATAAATTGTATAAATATGAACCCAAATTGCTGCATGGCATTTTTTAGAATTTTTTATATTAGTCGCCAAGAAAATTTCTTTTATTGAGTTTAGTTGTAGATCCTACATATAGTTTTTGAGCATTTTATATTCTTGGTCTCAGATACTTCTGCTAATATTGCATTTAATAGCGAAGTGCTCTATGGTCTGTGTTGTATGAGCACAGCCTAGACAGTATTCCAATAGTAGTGCTTTGTGTAATAACCACCAAAAGATATCTTTTTTCTTGTTTTGAATGCATCTTATTTTAACCCAGTTTGTTAGTTCCTGTTGTAAATTTTCTGTATTTAATATTAGAGTAGAAGCTGATGATAGCTTTTTATGTAATGCTTCTGTGCAGTTCTTTACTAAGTAGTTTTCGGCTATAGCTTGTTCTATTCTTAGATTTTCTAGAAGCTAGAGCCAATTGTTTACTATTGTTACTTGGTCTTTAGTTCTGATCCACACTTTTAGGTAGAGTTTCTACCTGTCTGACCATCCTTTTAGTTTTATATTTTGAGTTGTAAGTGCTGCATTAATTGTTATATTTCTTTTCTTTCAGATATCAGTTT
>CAJVPZ010004286.1:0-10111 GCA_910592135.1 Racocetra fulgida | reverse complement strand
CTTTAAGTTTGTAAATTTTTTATTTTTTAGAAAGTTTTTTGACGAGTTTATAAGCTAAAGTTATAAAACTTTAGTAGTATATATAAAATAAGTAGATAGATTAATTTACTTAGAGCATCAAAGTAAGTTCTTTTAATAATTTAAAAAGTTGTAGTCATTTTTGTCTTGTTGGTTTTTAGGTTTGGTTTGGTGTAAGTGATTGACAGAAAGAGTTTGTATATACTTCATTTTTAGCTTATCCTATAACTAATTTTGTGAATGTTTTTTGATTTTTAGGTCTTCGAGAATATATAGCAACAAGTATGATATCAAAAGTAGAATTTGTAAGACATGCTACTAAATTGTGTTTAAGATCAGCTGAATGAAATTCAAAAAATTATTTTTTATATATATGGGCAACTATACTATAGCAATTTTTACCTGGTTTATCTTTTATTTAAGCTAAGTAAAAAGCTTAGTAGATGTACTTTGCATAGACACTATCTAATTTATTTGAATCTTTATAATAATAATCTTAGATTAAAATAAGGGAAAGCATTAGCAGCTGCATTTAGCAAATACAACATGCAGATCTCAAGATAATAATAATATTGGTCAGAAATTGGGATCTCTTTGTAAGAATATCATACTAGCTTCATATTTGGGTAACAACTTTTACTCTGAAGTCAAAACACTTTAGTAGAGAAATATCAAGCTAACTTCTTTGAATTCGATTTAACAATTTAGTATCAAAGAAGCAAAAACATTGGCAGCTGTACTTGGTAAAAACATTATACTAACTTTTTTGGATTTTCAAATCTAGATCAGAAGGGAGAAATGCATTGGCCAATGCACTTTTAAAGAACATCATACCAATTTCTTGTGATAATAATCTTAGATAAGGAGAAAAGTAATACACTTTGCAAGAAAGTCACATTGATCTTGAATCTTCAATAAATTTGATGAGAAAAAGCTTAGCAGGTATATTTTGTATGAACACTATGCTGACTTATTTAAATCTTCATAATTTTGAATTAGAAGAAGATAAGCATTAATTGCTGCATTTTGCAAAAACAACATGCAGGTCTTAAGGTAATAATGATATTGGTTAGAAACTGGGATCTAGCAAATGTACTTTATAAGAATATCATGTTAACTTCTTCGTATTTGAGTAACAATTATTGATCTGAAGTTTAGTAGGAGCATTTTAAAAAACACTAAGCTGACTTCTTTAAATTTCAATTTAATAATCTAGCATCAGAAAGGTAAAAGTTACACTTGGTAAAAACATTATACTACCTTTTTTAGATTTTTAAATCAAGATCAGAAGAGAGAAATGCGTTGGCCAATGCATTTTTCAAGAACATCACACTGATTTCTAAGAATCTTTGTGATAATAATCTTAGATAAAAAGGAGAAAAGTATTAGCCTGATGCACTTTGCAAAAATATTAAATTGATCTTGAATCTTTAATGGATCTGATTGATGAAAAGCTTAGCAGATATACTTTGCATAAACAACATGTTAACTTAGACCGTTCTCAAGTGCCTACCTTAATGAGTTTACTAAACAGTTTAATTGGTTGAAAAAATTGATTGTAATTATTACTTGGGTCAAAAAAACATGAAGCTGTAACCACTAATTTTTTCATAGAATTGTGCTAATTGGTTAAAATTTAGCATTGATAGAGTAATCAAAGAGATTGCTCAAGCTCAAATACTCTTTATTATTTTTTTGTAACATGGATCCTCAACAAGACTGTTATTACTACTAAAAAATTATCATCCTACTCTTTATACTAAAAATTTAACAAATAAAAACTGGATAATTGCTTTATTTTTCTTGGAGTCTTAATGGAAATTAATTGAAAGAGATAACTCAATTATCAATCGCAATCTTTATTTTAATTGATCATAGCATTTGAGCATCATCTTCATCACTAGTCAATTATATTGAAAGAAGCACTTGAGAATGGCTTTATTCAAATCTTCATAACCTTGGATTAGAAGAAGGTAAGCATTAACAGCCACATTTTGCAAGAACAACACACAGATCCAAGGTAATCATAATCTTGATTAGAAGTTGAGATCTAACAGATGCACTTTATAAAATATCATGCTGATTTTATACTTAGTAACAAATTTGATCTAAGTCAAAACGTTTTAATAGATTGTTTTCAAAAATACCAAGCTGACTTTTCTGAATTTTAATTTAACAAACCAATATCAGAGAGTAAAAGCATTGACAGCTGTACTTGGTAAAAACATTATGCTAACTTTTTTGGATTTTCAATTTAATAATCTAGATCAATGTATTGGTCAATGCACTTCTCAAAAATATCACACTAATTTCTTTAAATTTTTGTGATGATAATCTTAGATGAGAAGGAGAAAAGCATTAGCCGATGCACTCTTCAAAAACATTATATTGATCTTATATATTCAATAGATCTAAAGAAAAAGTATTGGCATAGGGTGTGGTGACTTAGTATAGTTGGTAAGTTGTTGAACCCCCAAGCAGCAGGATGAGAGTTCGAATCCCACTGGCAACAAAATTCGAATTTGCGGAAATGCATTACAGTAAAACTGTATGACATATTGATCGGGTAAGCACCTGTAACTTTGGTCTCACCAACTCATATTGAGAGGTTGTAGATTGTAGTATGACGCATGAGTTATACGAAACCTGAGTGAAGCAGCCAAATAAATCCAAGAGATCAGGGATACGGAAGTCCGCTTGGGAAGTCCCGAGTAGAGAGGTAGCGCAGATCTTTGACGGCACTACGTAAAAAATTATCATCTAGAAAACTGGACACCATAAACAAACTGAACGAGGACCAAGTGTTTGGTAAGTACTACACCAACCAGGCCGCCAGATCAGCCGAAGGAAAAAGGATTCATTTAGAATACTAGGAAACGCCTACTGGTCCCTTTGGGCTATCTGGATTGGAAGTTTGGGACACCGACGGTTGGCATCGAAGTACTGTTGATAGTCCGTAAAGTAGGTGCTGGGGTTTGGGTGAACTTTGCAAGGGCACAAAGTAGGTAATGGTAGTGGAGGTAAAAAGCCGCAAGTACTTGGTCATGGCCTAGGTGTAAGTTATCGAAAATTTAGGTGATACATGTGTGGGACATGGACCGCTCTAGTAGGTTTATCATGAGGATAAAGTAGTCCTAAGGGGCCTTAGTGGCAGTTCCTCTTTGGGGAGAATATCCTGACAGCACTAAGTTGATCAGAGGGTTTAATTGGGTAACTCAAGTAATAGTGGGTTACAGGTACAATATCTAGTATAGTCCATATGGGTTATATATGCTTAAATAAACAACCAAAAGTTGTACATATGGCTAGTATATATCCTCATTAATGTAACAAAGTCAAGAGTAGCCCTGTAGCTGCCCTGGCATTTGATTCAAAGTTTAATAAAACGTGCCAGACCCCAAAGTGGTCACCTTAATATTAAAAAAAAAAAAAAAAGTATTGGCAAATGCACTTTACAGAAATGATTTAAGAATTCATTGTGTGAATTGTGGATTTAAAGTTTTAACCGAACTCCGATCTATTAGAAAATATATTTAGATGGCTATTAAAATTTAGTGTTCTAAATTATAGTTAACAAATAAAGAATAGATATTAAAATTGATTATGTGCAAACAATATATTGTACTAAACTAGAAAATCTAAAAAAACTCAGTGATTTATCATTACTATACTCAATATAATAATTCTTTGCTACTTTATACTCACAATAAAGTGATATAATTGAAAATCATGAGTCTAATAAAAATTTATATATATATTATAATTTAAATACAATGTAATTTTTAAGTTAATTAGGGTGTAGCAACTTAGTGAAGTGGTGAAGTTGTCATATCTCCAAGTGGTAGAGTATAAGTTCAATTCCTACAGAAGGCGAAAAATTAAATTTAGGAAAACGGATTCGGCAACTATCGTTGTGGCTGGGAAAACTTGAGACCCTATAACTATAGTCATATCAAGATAAAAATTGGAAGGTTCTGAGACATTTGTGTAATAAAGGAGTTACACAAAGGCATGCAAGCCAGTTTAGTTGGTGCAAACCCAAGATAAGTCCTTCAGAATCGCAGAAAGCTACAGGGCCAATACAGCAGTGGGGTGCTCATTTGGAAAGTTTTGAATAGAAAGGTAGCACAGATCTTTGACAGTACTATATGCGGATTAATATCTGAAGAACTGAATAAACTAAATGGGACCAAAGTGTTCAGCAAGACACTCCACCAACCAGACTACTGGAAAAGTAACCAGGAAAAAAAACCTAATTGTGGGGATCAGGGACAAGCCATAGCCCTTCTGGGCTATCTGGATTGGTAGTTTGGAATAGCTGAGATGACTGGGAAACATCTGTAGGTGTATCAGAGTTTGAGTAAACTCTATAAGGGCAGTAGTAGGTAACTGTAGCGGCTTCAGCTTGCAAGTACTTGTCCTCAGACTCGGCATAAGTTACCGAAGAAAACTAGGTAATACAGGAATAGTAGGTATCGAACTGCTCTAGCAGGTGATGCACTTGAGGATGAATCAATTAACTATACCGGTAGTCCTATAGGTGAACGCGACGATCTTGAAACTTGAACTAACTTATATATCGCATATTCTGGGTGAGGTTAGATAGATTGTCATAGAAAACTCAGATCAGAGGGTTTAATCAGTTAATTCAAGTAATAGTGGGTTACAGGTACAGCATCTAGTGTAGCACCTAGCATATAGGTAAAATCACTTAATTAAGCATCTAAAAGGTGCAGATATGGCTAGAATGTATTCTCGTCAGAATGTACTTGTCTGGAGCTCCTTTAAAAAAGGCACCACATGATTCTAATATCTAATAAAAGCGATAAGCCGAAGAGGCTAACCTTGACTATAAAAAAAAAAAATTTTTTAAATTAATTATATATTTGAACTTTATTTATTTTTTTGTTTTAAATTGCTTTTGATCTTATATATTTAATATCTAATAGATTCTAAATTAATGGTAGGTTGGATTAAACAAGCTTTAAATTAACAGGTAGTGTTGGCTCTAACTAACTCTAACTAATAGAAGGGTTGGCTATAACAAATGGGTAGACTGATATGGATAGTTTTTAAACTAATAGATGAGTTGGCTATAACTAATGGATGAGTTGATATAAGTGGTCTTTAAACTAATAGGCGGGTTGGTTTGAGTAAGCTTTATTTTAACAATGGGCTCTGATATATTCCAATCTAGTGAATAAACAAGCATGTCTAGTTGGGTAAGCTTTAAACTAATAGAGTAGATTTTTAAATTAAATAGTAGGTATATCTTGAAGTAACAAGTAGGTAGTTTCGTAATAGTAGGTGGATTAAACAGTTTTGAATTGGTAAGTTCTAAATTATTTTTGAGTAAAATCACAAACAATACTAATATATAGTATAGCAGTATAATGTATATGTTGTGCCTCAGACCCCTTCCTGTGTCAGATTACAGCTGACGCACCTCAGATGCCGATTGTCACATGAGGTGTGTGATTTGCAAATCGGTTACCTGAGGTGCCTTATTTGTAAACTGACACAGAGCTTCGATTTATATTAACTACTACTCAAAATTGTCCTGGCAGATCTTCGATTTTGATTCGCTAACGGCAGTGGATTTGCAAAATTTTGACATAATTGTACTAATTTCTTGCCAGAATTATCTTTTTTACTTTCATTCCAAAAATAAAAATTTTCAAATAAATAAGCCCGCACAATAATAAAATTAGCCTAGAAACAATTTTCACTTAATGGGCAGCTATGATTTCATTAGTAAAATTTTGAGTAATTCCGGCCAAATTTTTTGATCGTTGCTTTTAGCCAATTGTTGCAACAGCTAGAGTTAATTCAATATATAAAATATATACTTCACCTATCATAATATATTTATCCAACCGAAAGAAAATAATAATAAAAGAATAATTGAATAAATAGTAAACAATATTAATATTTATTTATTTATTTATTTTCATTAAAACTTTACATATTTTAAACTAATTCCTGTTTGAACAAGATCGACCAGCATGACACTTGCTTGTGCATTTCGCTTCAGCTTTTCTACATTTACACCTATTAGATTCATATAAACCCTTACAATTACAAATAGAATTCGATACCATTCCAACACTTTGGAGTCTTGCAGCCTCTCTAACGGATATTTGATCTGGTGGAATCATATTGAGTTCAGAAAAAGTGGAAGTTCTAAGTTCTTCGAGTTCATCTGGTGAATAAGATATATTGATTGTACCAAATCTACATCCTAGCCGGAATTGTTACTTACCTGGTTCACCTAAATTTTACAAGGCAAAAAACAATCGATTAAATAATTAATTTAATATTTACTTGAATATAAAATTACTTACCAGTTACTTCTAAAATTTTACAGAGCAAGGAGGGCCGATCAGTACTAAAGCGATCAATTCTTGAAATGCTTATTCGAACCAGATCATTGACCTTAAAACTATTTAACTTCCTTTTTTTTAACATCTGTATCGTCATCTTTTCAGTATATATTTGAAGGTCTTTCTGGACCATATTTCGCAGAATTTTATGTGGTGTAGTGATAGAGTTTTGGTTTGTGATATCAGTAAGAACTGAAGGAGAATTTGAGTCCTGATTCATAAGATTAGTAGAAGCCAAGATAAATAGTTGACTAGCATCGTTATTACTATCATCATTATTAACATCATCAACAATCAAAAAGTTATTATGATTATTGGATTGGTTTGGATCACTGTCTAAAAAACCATTAGTCCCAAAAATATTGTTAGTAAGATAAAAGTAAATAAATAAAATAATAAATCAAAAATAAAAGCTTGCCTTTCATATCATCGTCCAAGTTTATTGTCCCATCACTTTCAATTTCAATTGTACCTGAAATATTCTCTTCATTATAAATGCATTTTGCATATAAATCATTTACCAAGGTGCAATTTCCATGAGGCTTACTACTGTAGACAAGTTCATGTAGCGTTTTTTTATGAGATTGGCACCAAGAATTATTCATTGCTGAAACAACAAACTTCAAGCCAAATGACTAGTCTGTTCAACCCGTGTTTTCTTGCCATTTTCCTAATTTTTTGCTCCAAGATTCTGTTTGCATGTTCAACAAGACCTTGCAACTGGAGGTGTCTGGATCTTCTGTTAATGATTGTTACTGATGGCCATAATGCAACAAGTTCTTTAATAACTTGGGCAACAAATTTTCGTCCATTATTAGACTGCAGGATCAAATGACATATCAATAAGGTTCATCTATCAGATAAAAAAAAAAAAAAAAAAAAAAAAAAAAAAAAAAAAAAAAAAAATTTAATTTATAAGTACTATTTAATAAATATAAATTACCTAAATATTTACCTGAACGCAGGTCAAAAAGTTTTTCGCAATTATCGGTCTAGCTGCTAAGGTGTGAAATGCTGGTTTTCTAACTGTGCATACTGCACAATTATTCACGAATTTTTCAACTAGATCTTGCTTAACTCATCTCCATCTTTTGTTTATAGATTTCCAAGTTTGTTTCTGCCCGCCATGCTGTGTGACTTCATCGTGAATTTGACAAAAAACTTCATAAAATTTTTCAACAATTAAAACCGGGTTACCAGTGGCTTTCACAATTACTCTATGATCTCCAGGTGTAATTTCTTCAAGTTGAAATTTTTTCTTAGCTCAACAACAGGTATTTTTATTATAAAGTGAATGATCTTTAGGGTTTAATAAAATATTCTTTATTTTGGTTAAAAGTTCATGATTAATTAGAGCTTTCTCTTGTTTTGATTCTGAGAGGTTTTGTATATAATTGTCTAAGATCTCATCTAAAGTACTTTTACTAATGAATGTATATTCCATTCTAAAGGTGTTAAAAATTAAGCAGATTCAAAAAAATCAGAACAAAGGTTAAAATGGCACAAAGAGCCCAGAAAAGTATTAATGGCACAACAGAGCCCAGAGAAGTAAAATAGCACAGAAATGTAAGACAGCACAAAAAAGCCTAGATAATATAATAACAAAAGTAAGATGGCACAAATAGTGCTCAGGAAGATGAGATGGCACAATAGAGCCAAGAAAGTAGGACAGCACGGAGCCAAGAAAGTAAGACGGCACAAAGACAAGAGATAAGACGGCATGAAGCCAAGAGAGTAAAGAGCCCAGAAAAGTGAAATGATACAACGATGCAAAATAAAAGAAAAGCGGGATGACATAAAAAGCCTGAAAAGTGTAATATGCAAGAAATAAGTATGACGAAAAGAGCTAAAGAAAGTGAACAAACAATACAAGAACCTAATTCAAGAAATTTATATCCTTCATTTGAACTCTGACTTAATTATACAACCAAGTTATATTTTGTGAATATGTCTTTGAACGATATACTTAATGATTTTCTATGTTCAATTATTTTGTGTCAGATTATAAATGAGGCATCTCAGGTAACCGATTTGCAAATCATGCACCTCATGTGACGATCAGCATCTGAGGTGCGTCAGCTGTAATCTGACGTGTGAAGGGGTCTGAGGCACAACATATATACGTATATAAAAAATACTTTATATTTACAAATTGAAATTTTTATTAATTAATTTGCGTCACAATTACTTAGTAAATATAGATCATTTTTTCTGATTGACTCATAGATTATCAATTAATAAAATTTTGTTTAATTTAAAAAAATAAAACAAAGTACCATTGATTTTATATATAATTTATAAACATTACTCTCTATCTTTAAGCTTTTAGTATTCTTAGCAACAATCTATTACTACTACTTGTTTCCAAAATAATTTTCTGATTTGGATATAAATATCTTAAGAAGTTTGTTAAGAAGAAAGTTTGACTTCAAATAAATTATTTAAATTATATCCACTTCTTGATATTTTATATTTATCTAATTTTATTAACAAAAACTACTCAAAATAGAACTTAATCAACTCTTTTCAATAATCTTTTGATTAATAACAACAAAACTGAACTACATCAAAACTATATAAAAAAACAACAAAATAGATATTAAACTTAGTTTTATAGATATAAGCAGCTTGTTGTCAATAAAATTTAAGCATGTAAATATAATATACTGTATATCTGTGGCTAAAATATTTTAGTTATTCAGCTACTTAGTAAATGCTTAAAGCAAATTATCAATAATTTTTAAAAATGTAATAAAAATTAGACCTTATATAGAATAAACCAGATTTATAGTATTTTGACAAGACCTTTTAATATTTTAGTAGACTTTGGAAGTTTTAGCTATATATTAAATACAAATTGCTGAAAATTTCAATGCTTGCCAAAATACTAAAAAGTCTTGCAAAAATACCAAAGGGTTTGAATAAAGTTCTGCAGATCTGGTTTAATCTATATAAGGCCTAATTTTTATTATATTTATAAATTATTGTGTCAGATTAAAATGAAATCAGATTTTTTATTTTTTAAGAAAAATTTAAAAATTTTTGAGGATATTTTTTAGGGTTTTTTTAATATTAGGATAGAATTTAGAGTTAAAGTTATTAAGAAAAGAGTATATATAATTTTATAAGCTTTAAGAGTGAGCAAGAGAGGTTTTCAATTTTATTTTAATTTGATTTTATTTTAATCTGTGACAATTATTGATAACTTTGCTTTAAATATTTATTAAGTAGCCAAAATAGTTGAAACATTTCAGCTACATATATAATATATTAAGAAACAGTTATCAAAAAACAATATGGATGATTTGTTTTAAGGTTAAGTTTTCTCTTTAACAGACTCTTCAAAATATTCAACATCTAAATCAGAAAGTCTATTCTAAGAACAAGTTTGTAAAAGTAACTAATATGCACTTTCAAGTTAGTAGAAATAGAGAAGTTGAATTATATAGCTATAAAACTTACAAGAAGAACTTTACATACTCTTATTAACCCACCACTTTCTTTTTAAAAAATTTTTATAAAAATTAAACATTTTAATTTACTTCTCTAAATGATTAACATCTCTATACCAAAATAGTTAATATTATTTATCTTCTAAATTAAATAAAACATAACTAGAATAGACTACCAACCATATCAGTCAAGGGACATGTCCTTTAACAGGGGTTTCCATTGCAGTTACTTATAAATCAAATGAGTTGACACACTAA
>CAJVPZ010004285.1:0-10112 GCA_910592135.1 Racocetra fulgida | reverse complement strand
CTTTGGTGCCTTTTGTGATAATAAATTAGTTGGTTCGATTCTTATTAATGATTACAGTCCTTTGCTAAATTGGCTACAAAGATCTAAAGTCTCTCCTGTGACTGTAACACATATGTTTTTGATAGATCTGTGAGTTGGTTGCTCAAATATATATTGTTCTTATTGAATTTGGTATAATAGGTTATATGTATTGTTGTTTATAAACTGAAGTGTAGTTGAATAATTAGCATTTTTTGCTAACCTGTCAGCTAAATTATTGAAGACATTATCACTGTGTACTATAACCTTTTCTAATTGAATGTCGAACTCGTAAGCTTTGATTAGGTTAAATAAAGTATGCCATATTGGTTAGTATTTGTAAGAAATCTTTTGTTGAGTGTAGGTGTAAACTGTATAAGTTTTTTGTGTTTGGATATAATAAATTGTGCATCTGTGTAGATGATAATAGAGCTTTTTCTTGGATATATACTAATAGCAGAAAGTATTGCAATAAGTTCAACTTTGTAAGATGATGGCCAAAGTTTGATTTCTGCTGAATAGGTTTGAATAATAGTGTTATCTTGGGTTTGAACCCATCTAATTCCCATAGTGCATCATTCAGTAGTAATGTCCATAACAGAGCCATCTGTATAAAATGATAAATCAGAATGATTTGAGTTATTTTTTGCAAGTTGTATTAATGCTTGTGACAATTGGTTATTAATAAAAATTTCAGCTATTGCATTATCTTGGATGTTGATGGTAGGTTGTGTTGGTATAGTTATTAGATTACATAATGCCAAGGAGTACAGTAGATCAAGCAAGTTAGCATGGAAGTTGAGTGTAGTACCAGTTTTTGTATATTTTGGTCTTACTAAAAATTTTGTTGATGAGCTAGCTGAGATATTGATTGTACATTTGGATTGAATTCTGTTAGAGTTTAAAGAACATTCTGTACATTGCTTGTATATATAGATTAGTGATGAGTAAAGGTTGGTATGTGTGTAGTCAAATATGATATTTCAATGTATAATAGATATTAGGTCATTGGTTTGATTGTATTTTTTGGCTTTCCTAACAATGATATGTTGATTATTATTATATGTAAATAGCCAGAGCTTTGATTTTTTGTAGCATCTAGTTTGAAATGATAATGAATTAATATTTAATAAATTTAGATGTGGGTTAATTTGTCTGATAAGTTCATTAGAGATTGTTTTCTCTTCAAGTACTGTAAACCATAGAGGCTTACATTCTTTTGAGATTTGTTGTATTCGTGGTGATATGTGGTTCTATGCTAGCAGAGTAGAGTTGTCAGATGGTGTTAGTTGTTTTAAATAGATAATATTTTTTAATTGTAGTTGTTTTTTAAATTGTAGATATGATTTGTATGTATTAAGAAGCTTTTCTATAAGTATATAAGAGTATTGAAGTATATATAATTGAAGATAGTTTGTGTGTATATTGATAGATAATTGGAGTATATTAAATAGGTGTATAATTTTGAAAGTTGTTATATTTTTATTAAGTCCATCAATTTGTAGATTTGGGTGTTGAAGAATGTTAGTTGTAGACCAGAGGTTGTTTTGTAGTTGTTGAAGTCTTATATGAGTACTTAAGCCCATAAAGCCTTTATCATTTAGATGGAGTAGAAAGTTGAAAATATGGTGTTGTGATTGAATATCCTATATATTTTTAATACCGTATATATTATGATTAAGCAGTATACTGTTAGGTGTAGTAATAAGTAATTTGGTTTTATGTTTGGCTGTGATTAGATATTGTGAAAGGATTGAATTATATATAGTTCTATGAAATATAATGTTGTGTATACAATACTCAAAAATAGGAATAATAACATTATTAATAATATAGATAGCTTGCTTGTTGGTAATGTTTTTTGTTTTAAGTATATTGTTGAGACCAAATATTTCTTGTTTAATAAGTTTTATTTGTATAGCATACTTGAGTGTAGCTGTAAACCAGCATCCCAAAAACTTGAATAGGGTGTGTTGGGGTTGTATTTGATAAAATAATTCATAAAACTAATATTTGGAGTTTGATTATTATTTGATACCAATACTGATTTTTGTGGATGTTTGCCATTTTGTAAAATAGAGATGCTGTTTGTATTATTTGTTATAACTGTTCAAGTAATTTAGCAAGCCACAGAGTATTATTCATATAGGCTAATACAGCTGATGTTTTTTTGTGTTTAATAGGGTTAAGTTGGGTAATCTATTCGACTGTGAATGAGTATTCTGTATAGGTTTTATTGATATATACAATAAGAGAATCATAATAAATACACCAAAGAAGAGGTGTTATTGTCTCTCCTTGGTCAATTCCATCTTGTATATTGTAGAGAAGTAATAGTCTATAATTTGTGATAACTTGATTTGTATAATTTTGTAGCAGGTTAGTAATAATTTGTATAAGTTGAGTAAACATGTTGAGGCATTGCAAGGCTTTGTAAAGAAGATGTATGTTGACTGAATTATAAGCTTTACTTATGTCTTATAATAGGATTCAGATCTGTTTTTTTGTACATTTAGCATCTTCTAAAAAAGTTATTGAGTATATGTATTGGGTTATTAGTGGAGTTGCTAGGAAGTGCAACATAGTTGTAAGGGTTAAGAATTGGGTGTATAGCAAAGACTTTGGATAGCTGATTGGTGAGAATTTTAGTATAAAGTTTTTTGATATGTTCAATGAGACTAATGGGACAAGTATTATTTAGGTTTCCATCAAATTGAGGCTTTTTTAATATTGGGTAAATCCTACTATTTTTCTATTGTTTAGGTATATTGTGTATAATAAGACATTGGTTAAGTAAAGCAGTGATTGCAAGTAGTATATTTGAATCTGCATGTTTGATTATTTCATAGTTAATTCTGAATGGCCCACAGGCTTTATTGTTAAGCAGTTGCTGGATAGTTTGTAGTACTTCTTTAATACTAATCTCTTCAAGTATAAAATTATACTCTAAGGAGTTGATAGAGAGGATAGGTTCATATTCAGTTTGCCAGTATTGGTTGAAGAGTGTGTTATTATAAGGTTGATGTGCTGTTTATTCATCAAAGTGGTTAGTAATATACTGTTTAATGTCTTTAGATCAGTAATAATATTGTTGTTTGTTTTAATATTTTGAAAGTATATGCATCTTAGTGTTTGTTAAATATACTGTTAATTATTTTAGTAGGTTGTAATAGCAGTTGGTTACATCTTTTGTCTATAGCTTTGTTTATATGCTTTTGTAAATGTTGAGCATTTCTAGATTTCTCACATTATAAAGTGTTTTCTAGTATGTTTTTGTATATTGAAGCCATGTTGTTAGTTTTGTTTCTGAGTAGATGAATTGTTAATAGAAAAATTGTGAGCTGTATTGATATGACTGATTAGGTTACAGATATTTTCACGTAGACAGATATTATGTGAGAAGAACTTTTTAGTGCAATACATGATGTGTCCAATGGTTTTAAGATCCTTGTGAAGTTGAGTTGCTTTGGGTGTAAAGGTGTGAAATAGATGCTTAACAGTATATTTTTTGTTAAAGATATGTTGCATTGCAGCATTTATAATACAGTATAGATTTGTGCCATGATTTTTCAAAGCATTTAGTTGTATTAATAGATAAAGATACATGATGTTGAGTTATATTGGAGTTGATTTGATTAGTAAACTTGTCTCATTGTTCATTAGTCATTTGTTTGTATTCATAGACTCTACATTTACATTTGTATTTATGATTAGCTCTGACTAGTGCGTATAGAAATATCTAGTTAGATATTAGGATCTAGTGATCACTTTGAGTTAAAAATAGTGGATTATCAAGCTTAAAGGGTGTAAATAAGGTATAAGGATATCATTTGCCTAAATGTAGTCAATTCTGCTTTGATACCTAGTGCTGTGCCAGGTATTTTGTAGATTGTTTGTATGATTTGCCAGGTCATACATACTGGTATTGTATAGTTAGTTGAGGAGTTGGAATTTAGTTGCAGAAGAGATAGTGGTATTATTATCAACATTGAAATCACCCAGAATAATAGGTTATAAGTTGTTAGATAAGGCTTGTTGTATCCATATGATAACTGTGTCCTGTGTAAGTTTTTGAGTAGCACTATTAGTTGCTGAAAGGTATACAGAGATTATTCAAAGTTTGTAATTGTGTTTAAAGAATAGGTTGACAGCAATTGCTCCATCTGGGTGTATAAGTATTTTGTGTATATAAAGTTAAATATGATTGCAGATTATTATACATGTTCTTTCTTTTGATATTGGTGAGTTAGAACAGTAGTATCTATATTGTTGATTATTAAAGAATTTTGTTGATATACTGTTTGCAATTTTAGTTTCTGTTAAACTAATAATATGTAGATTGTTAGTTAAGCAATAATCTTTTCATAGTAATCTTTTTCCTATAAATTGTATTCTTGTATATTGTGTGTTGCAATATTTAGTTTGAATGTAAGGTATGGTAGACTTTTAGGTAGTATGTGTTGAGTTTGTTAGTAGTTTGTATTAGAAGAGGTGACAGTTTGTACTTGTGCTATAAAAGGTTTAGGTGTAGATAGTTGAGTTAACAAAAAGAGATATGATAATGTATTAGGTGTTATATATTCAAAGTGAGGTCTTGATGATATTTGAGATGTATTAGGTATAGTGTAGCTATTAGATTTAAGGGTGATATTGCAATAATACTTTAAGGCTTCTCTAGGTAGAAAAAAGTGGTCTGGTAATGGTTTGACATCAAAAGGTAGGTATATGTATGCTTTAGAATAGTCTTTTTTAATAAAGATAGTTAGAGTATAGATGTGTGAGTTTTCTAGATTATATTTGAAGAGGCTAAGGTGATTAAGAAATGAGATAATAGTTTGTAGTTCAGGTAGTGTTGGCAAGTTGTGATATCTGAGAAATTTTTCATTCTATCTAGTAATTAAAGAAGACTACAGCATAGCTTATATCTTCTCTAAGTTTAATGATAGATTTACACAACATGATTATTTCATACCACTAGTAGAAAGTTATAAATATTTTTTTTTCATTTCTCTCTCTACTATCTCAGATACTCACTCCCTTAAATCAGCAACTATTCCTAACATAATGATAGATGATTGGACTTACAATCTATACTATTACTTCACACAAGATGTTCATCTTAATCTTTATAACACTAAACACACTACTGACCCAGATTCAAGATCTCTTTCATATTCATCACACCTATGCTTTAACAAATTTCTCAGATATCACAACTTGCCAACACTACCTGAACTACAAACTATTATCTCATTTCTTAATCACCTTAGCCTCTTCAAATATAATCTAGAAAACTCACACATCTATACTCTAACTATCTTTATTAAAAAAGACTATTCTAAAGCATACATATACCTACCTTTTGATGTCAAACCATTACCAGACCACTTTTTTCTACCTAGAGAAGCCTTAAAGTATTATTGCAATATCACCCTTAAATCTAATAGCTACACTATACCTAATACATCTCAAATATCATCAAGACCTCACTTTGAATATATAACACCTAATACATTATCATATCTCTTTTTGTTAACTCAACTATCTACACCTAAACCTTTTATAGCACAAGTACAAACTGTCACCTCTTCTAATACAAACTACTAACAAACTCAACACATACTACCTAAAAGTCTACCATACCTTACATTCAAACTAAATATTGCAACACACAATATACAAGAATACAATTTATAGGAAAAAGATTACTATGAAAAGATTATTGCTTAACTAACAATCTACATATTATTAGTTTAACAGAAACTAAAATTGCAAACAGTATATCAACAAAATTCTTTAATAATCAACAATATAGATACTACTGTTCTAACTCACCAATATCAAAAGAAAGAACATGTATAATAATCTGCAATCATATTTAACTTTATATACACAAAATACTTATACACCCAGATGGAGCAATTGCTGTCAACCTATTCTTTAAACACAATTACAAACTTTGAATAATCTCTGTATACCTTTCAGCAACTAATAGTGCTACTCAAAAACTTACACAGGACACAGTTATCATATGGATACAACAAGCCTTATCTAACAACTTATAACCTATTATTCTGGGTGATTTCAATGTTGATAATAATACCACTATCTCTTCTGCAACTAAATTCCAACTCCTCAACTAACTATACAATACCAGTATGTATGACCTGGCAAATCATACAAACAATCTACAAAATACCTGGCACAGCACTAGGTATCAAAGCAGAATTGACTACATTTAGGCAAATGATATCCTTATACCTTATTTACACCCTTTAAGCTTGATAATCCACTATTTTTAACTCAAAGTGATCACTAGATCCTAATATCTAACTAGATATTTCTATACGCACTAGTCAGAGCTAATCATAAATACAAATGTAAATGTAGAGTCTATGAATACAAACAAATGACTAATGAACAATGAGACAAGTTTACTAATCAAATCAACTCCAATATAACTCAACATCATGTATCTTTATCTATTAATACAACTAAATGCTTTGAAAAATCATGGCACAAATCTATACTGTATTATAAATGCTGCAATGCAACATATCTTTAACAAAAAATATACTGTTAAGCATCTATTTCACACCTTTACACCCAAAGCAACTCAACTTCACAAGGATCTTAAAACCATTGGACACATCATGTATTGCACTAAAAAGTTCTTCTCACATAATATCTGTCTACGTGAAAATATCTGTAACCTAATCAGTCATATCAATACAGCTCACAATTTTTCTATTAACAATTCATCTACTCAGAAACAAAACTAACAACATGGCTTCAATATACAAAAACATACTAGAAAACACTTTATAATGTGAGAAATCTAGAAATGCTCAACATTTACAAAAGCATATAAACAAAGCTATAGACAAAAGATGTAACCAACTGCTATTACAACCTACTAAAATAATTAACAGTATATTTAACAAACACTAAGATGCATATACTTTCAAAATATTAAAACAAACAACAATATTATTACTGATCTAAAGACATTAAACAGTATATTACTAACCACTTTGATGAATAAACAGCACATCAACCTTATAATAACACACTCTTCAACCAATACTGGCAAACTGAATATGAACCTATCCTCTCTATCAACTCCTTAGAGTATAATTTTATACTTGAAGAGATTAGTATTAAAGAAGTACTACAAACTATCCAGCAACTGCTTAACAATAAAGCCTGTGGGCCATTCAGAATTAACTATGAAATAATCAAACATGCAGATTCAAATATACTACTTGCAATCACTGCTTTACTTAACCAATGTCTTATTATACACAATATACCTAAACAATAGAAAAATAGTAGGATTTACCCAATATTAAAAAAGCCTCAATTTGATGGAAACCTAAATAATACTTGTCCCATTAGTCTCATTGAACATATCAAAAAACTTTATACTAAAATTCTCACCAATCAGCTATCCAAAGTCTTTGCTATACACCCAATTCTTAACCCTTACAACTATGTTGCACTTCCTAGCAACTCCACTAATAACCCAATACATATACTCAATAACTTTTTTAGAAGATGCTAAATGTACAAAAAAACAGATCTGAATCCTATTATAAGACATAAGTAAAGCTTATAATTCAGTCAACATACATCTTCTTTACAAAGCCTTGCAATGCCTCAACATGTTTACTCAACTTATACAAATTATTACTAACCTGCTACAAAATTATACAAATCAAGTTATCACAAATTATAGACTATTACTTCTCTACAATATACAAGATGGAATTGACCAAGGAGAGACAATAACACCTCTTCTTTGGTGTATTTATTATGATTCTCTTATTGTATATATCAATAAAACCTATACAGAATACTCATTCACAGTCGAATAGATTACCCAACTTAACCCTATTAAACACAAAAAAACATCAGCTGTATTAGCCTATATGAATAATACTCTGTGGCTTGCTAAATTACTTGAACAGTTATAACAAATAATACAAACAGCATCTCTATTTTACAAAATGGCAAACATCCACAAAAATCAGTATTGGTATCAAATAATAATCAAACTCCAAATATTAGTTTTATGAATTATTTTATCAAATACAACCCCAACACACCCTATTCAAGTTTTTGGGATGCTGGTTTACAGCTACACTCAAGTATGCTATACAAATAAAACTTATTAAACAAGAAATATTTGGTCTCAACAATATACTTAAAACAAAAAACATTACCAACAAGCAAGCTATCTATATTATTAATAATGTTATTATTCCTATTTTTGAGTATTGTATACACAACATTATATTTCATAGAACTATATATAATTCAATCCTTTCACAATATCTAATCACAGCCAAACATAAAACCAAATTACTTATTACTACACCTAACAGTATACTGCTTAATCATAATATATACGGTATTAAAAATATATAGGATATTCAATCACAACACCATATTTTCAACTTTCTACTCCATCTAAATGATAAAGGCTTTATGGGCTTAAGTACTCATATAAGACTTCAACAACTACAAAACAACCTCTGGTCTACAACTAACATTCTTCAACACCCAAATCTACAAATTGATGGACTTAATAAAAATATAACAACTTTCAAAATTATACACCTATTTAATATACTCCAATTATCTATCAATATACACACAAACTATCTTCAATTATATATACTTCAATACTCTTATATACTTATAGAAAAGCTTCTTAATACATACAAATCATATCTACAATTTAAAAAACAACTACAATTAAAAAATATTATCTATTTAAAACAACTAACACCATCTGACAACTCTACTCTGCTAGCATAGAACCACATATCACCACGAATACAACAAATCTCAAAAGAATGTAAGCCTCTATGGTTTACAGTACTTGAAGAGAAAACAATCTCTAATGAACTTATCAGACAAATTAACCCACATCTAAATTTATTAAATATTAATTCATTATCATTTCAAACTAGATGCTACAAAAAATCAAAGCTCTGGCTATTTACATATAATAATAATCAACATATCATTGTTAGGAAAGCCAAAAAATACAATCAAACCAATGACCTAATATCTATTATACATTGAAATATCATATTTGACTACACACATACCAACCTTTACTCATCACTAATCTATATATACAAGCAATGTACAGAATGTTCTTTAAACTCTAACAGAATTCAATCCAAATGTACAATCAATATCTCAGCTAGCTCATCAACAAAATTTTTAGTAAGACCAAAATATACAAAAACTGGTACTACACTCAACTTCCATGCTAACTTGCTTGATCTACTGTACTCCTTGGCATTATGTAATCTAATAACTATACCAACACAACCTACCATCAACATCCAAGATAATGCAATAGCTGAAATTTTTATTAATAACCAATTGTCACAAGCATTAATACAACTTGCAAAAAATAACTCAAATCATTCTGATTTATCATTTTATACAGATGGCTCTGTTATGGACATTACTACTGAATGATGCACTATGGGAATTAGATGGGTTCAAACCCAAGATAACACTATTATTCAAACCTATTCAGCAGAAATCAAACTTTGGCCATCATCTTACAAAGTTGAACTTATTGCAATACTTTCTGCTATTAGTATATATCCAAGAAAAAGCTCTATTATCATCTACACAGATGCACAATTTATTATATCCAAACACAAAAAACTTATACAGTTTACACCTACACTCAACAAAAGATTTCTTACAAATACTAACCAATATGGCATACTTTATTTAACCTAATCAAAGCTTACGAGTTCGACATTCAATTAGAAAAGGTTATAGTACACAGTGATAATGTCTTCAATAATTTAGCTGACAGGTTAGCAAAAAATGCTAATTATTCAACTACACTTCAGTTTATAAACAACAATACATATAACCTATTATACCAAATTCAATAAGAACAATATATATTTGAGCAACCAACTCACAGATCTATCAAAAACATATGTGTTACAGTCACAGGAGAGACTTTAGATCTTTGTAGCCAATTTAGCAAAGGACTGTAATCATTAATAAGAATCGAACCAACTAATTTATTATCACAAAAGGCACCAAAG
>CAJVPZ010004284.1:0-10113 GCA_910592135.1 Racocetra fulgida | reverse complement strand
TGTTAGTTTATAGTCATTTGTATTGGTTGATGATAGATAGACAGATATAATTCTAAATTTGTAGTCATGTTTAAAAATAGGTCTATAGCAATTGCACCATCTGAGTGGATGAGGATATTGTGAATGTGAGGTTGGATATAGTTTTATATTATAATACAAGTGCCTTCTTTAGTTTCTGAAGAATTTGACCAATAGTGTTGATAGTGTTGAGTGTTGTAGAATTTTGTAGGTGTAGTATCTGGAATTTTAGTTTCTGTTAAACTAATTATATGTAGATTGTTAATTAAACAGTAATTTTTCCATAAAAATTATTTTTCTGGATTGTTGTATCCTTGAACATTATATATAGTAATATTTAGGTATAATGATGAGTTTGTAGGATACTGTGATGGATTACTGTGTAGTTGGTCTTGTGGGTTTTGGTTTAGATCATTTGTTTCTGTTATAAAAGCTTCAGGTATAAGTGCTAGTGTTGATATAAAGATATCTGGCACTGTGTTAGGTGTAGTATATTCAGAGTAGAATCTTAGTGATATTTAAAAGTATTTTAGATATTGGTCTGTTTGTAGAATGATATGGTCTTTGAGTGGTTTAAATTCATTGAGGAGATATATGTGTGCTTCACTGTGATCTTTTTTAATAGAAATAATTGGCTTGTATAAGTATCTGTTAAATGTATGTTTGATTTCATTAATATATGCAAAGAATGATTTTATAGTTTGAGGATGTGGTAGTGGAGGTAAGAGTTGACTAGATAGATATTTGTTATAACAAGTATGAAGGATGAAGTCAGATTTAGGTAGTTGAGTATTTGGCAAGTCACAAGAGGTGGATAATATTGATAGTGACTTATTATAATTGTCTTTTACAAGGTTGCTCACTGTATACCCAGCTCGCATAGTTTTCAGATTACCTGTAGCCTGCTCTGTATGTTAAATCTGACTATCATAAATTCAGAAATCTAGATAAATAGGCTTTTTCGCCTGCCTACTTATATCATTCTCTTTACTAACTACTGTGGATGTATCTTTTGGTAAAGCGGTGGCTATATCCATGAGTTTTGTAAAAGACAAACTTATTGAAAAGAAGATTGAGATTCATTGAAGAATAAGGTTTCTTTAATAGAAAGAGGTGTGATAAAATGCATATTGAATTTTTTAACAAGAAGTTGTTTAGCTTTTGAATAAGCTGTTTCTTTAAAATATTTTGTGATTTGTAGGTAGTTTAGTTTATTATCTTTGGAATCATAGTAGGTTATAATTCTTGCTAAAAGTTCAGTACTGATAGGTTTAAGGTTAAGTGTGTCTATGGCTTGTTGTCTGCAAAGTTGTTCTATATTGTACTTTATGCAACAGTTTTTTGATAGAAAGCAAGGTATAGATAAAAATAATAACTGCAGAGTTTGTGATTAACTGTTTTAGATGTATTTGGTGAAGAGTAGCTTCTTTAGCTGAAGTTGCTAACTTGTCAAGTAGTTTGGTTAGAATTTGTTTGTTAAAGGTTGCTTTATATTTATCATCAATATAAAAAATTGATGGGTCAAATATAAGGTCTTTGTTGTCTTGTTTGGGATAAGTTATATAAGATCTATCAAGGAGTGCTTTAAATAGTTGCTTAAAATTGTGTCTGTATTGAGATTTTTGAAGGGTTTGATTGTTGTCTGTTTCTTTGGCTTTGTCTTTGTCATTGTTGTTAATAGTTTTAGCAAAAAGGCAGAAGGCATTTCTGCATGTAAGAATATGATGGTTTGTATATTTAATAGCTTCGTTATGGCATTGAATGGAATTGTTAGGTTTGTTAAAGTCAATGAGGTAGATAGAAGTTCTTTGAGATGTTGAATAAAGGCCTGATAGAATTAGTATAGTAAGGAGTTATAGACTTTTGTTTTGTCTATAGGCTGTTCGAATTGGCGGCTATATTATGAAAAGAAGTTGTCAAACCACTTATTAAAGTGTTCAAGTGAGTTTAATAGAGATGGTATATTAAATTTCTCATTAAAGAGATTTTTAGAAATGTTGAATTCAAGGTAGATATTAAATTTGGTATCAGATTTGATCTGAAGATATTTTTCATCCTTATTATAGCTAGTTACTGTGGAGGATATTCTAAATCTTTTTGGTTTAAGTTTAAAATCTTCTGCAAATTTGATATAGTTGATAGATTGATAGTTGTCTGACAGATATAAGTGAAGGCGGGCCAGGTTGATACAGAATTGTAATCTGTTTTGGGTTTTGTAAGAAGGTATTGTTGCAGAGAAAGCAAAGATTTTGGATAGTTTAGTTTGGTGAAAAGGACTGTAGTAAAAGTAAGTATAAGTTTTTTGAAGGTTTCTTTAATAATATCAAATGGAATTGTAAGGGCTACATTGGTGTTAGGGTTTTGTTGTTGAATAAATTCTGTGAGAAATTGTGGTCTTTCTCCAGCCATCTTATAAATAATATAATGGAAGCTAGCTTTAAAAGCTTTTCAAGTAGCAGTTTCAGCACAAATTTCTTTGCTTGGGTAGAAATCAAATAGATGTTTTTTAAGGTGATTAAATATTTTTCTAGCCATATCTGTTTGTAATTATATGTATTTTTTCATTTCTTCAGATACTGAAAAGTTAGCAAACCAGTCAAATGTTGAATTGTTTTTGTTATTAGAAGTATTGGTGTTCTGTTAGTTGAAGTGTGAGGAGATACTTGTATTTTGTTGATTAGATGTAGTATCTTTAATATTATTTGGTTGTTGTTCTGGTTGTTGTAAGTAAGGTTGTTATTGTTGTGTATCAAAAGTGTTAGTATATTGTTGTTGTTGCTATACAGTATTTGTGTTGTTAGATGTAGAATTGTTATCAATATCCATATTGTCATTGGTGTTACTTCCTTGTTCAGTTGAGGTTAAAGAGCCAAGTTCAGAAGACAAAGACTTGTTGGGTCTGTACTTGTGTAAGGATTGTTGTAGTTTTTTAATAAATGAGTCTGTACTGGTTGAAGAGCCTTGTTGAGTATTATAAGAAGAGGAACTTTGTTGTATAGTAGATTCAGTTTTAGTGCAAGATTTGTGATAATGTTTGTCATTGAACAATATAGCGTCAGCTGCTAAGTAGTATAAGTTATTAGTTGATTTACACATAATAGGTTTTTTATATTTAGCACATTCATGATGATGTATGTCAGGTGTTGAAGATGCAGTTGAAGAAAGAAGAATAAATTAAGTAGCTTGCTCAATTTCTGATGTAATATTTCTAAGTTTTTTGGTGTTTTAACAGTAGTTGTATTTGTACTTTTTTATAGACTTGATTGTTTTAGAAAATAAATTGAGTATGATATTTATCACAGATACAGGTAATAGTAAATGACATAAGTGGAGCTTGGAAAAAATATGTAGTTTTGGTTTTTTCTCTAAGTTCTGTAGTAATACAGTTGATAGGTCATTTGTTAGTAGAAATTGGACGAGACATATTAGCTGTATCCTCAAAGATTCCAATTCTATAACTATTTGGGTGATTTTTATAGAAGTAGTTGAGATCAATAGTATCTGGGCTTATACTTGCTAAGGTAGGCATCTTGGTAATAAGTTTGCTTAAGGACTAGACTTTGGTTGACTTAGTAAAATTTTTTGTAATAAGATTTTAAGGAATTTTAGAATTGTAAAGTTAAAATTTGGCAAAGGTAGATACAAGCAGGGGTTGTTGTATTACTACTGTAGCTGGTGTGGCTTGTGTAACCTTGTATAATCTTGTGTCTCCAAATTAGTCTGGGGGTAGTACAAGGATGTAGCTAGTGTGGCTGGTGTGACTGGTGTAACAAAAGAGTTACACATAATACTAAAGTACAAAGGTTGTATAAAAATAGTAGTAGATAACGATAAATAAAAATAGCTTGGACATTCATAGTAGTTAGTAAGGAAAATGATGTAAGTGGGCGGGCGGTTAAGCCTATTTATGCGGAGAACCATTTATATGTTGGTTAGACCCAACCTACAGAGCAGACTATGGTACCCTGCGCAGCTGTAAGAACCGAGCTTGAAACGGTGAGTGACCCTTTAGAAGACACACCCATAGAGTAACTTCCAACATCTTTAGAAACCTGTAACCCTAATATTTGCTATAACATATTTCTTTCATACTATAATTTACTACATTTATCCATAAATTAGACACTTAAGTCTTTTTTAAGACATCTAAAAAACTATAGATTCAACAACAATATTACTCTATCAGTCAACTATTTTTCAGATGAAGTGCATGTTTACTTACCTAATGACCAACATTTACTCTCAAAACATACCATAATTAAACAATTTGCTATTTCCAAATACTTAGATCTTCCTATTAGATCTACACAAATACCACAGCAAAGCAGTTTTAACCTAATAGAGATTTCAGAAACCACCTTATATACAATGCCAACATCATCACCAACTATCTCTGAATCTAATCCTGATGAATCTGAGCCTTTATCTGAAGACTTACTTGCATTCCTTCAAGATCTTAGCAACATTACCCTCAACACACCTAATATCTTTACAAACTTTCATAGTTCACCCCAATACTACCTACATTACAAACTTCTATATCTATACAAAAGCTTTGTGATTTAGATCTAACAATTGCTACACACAATGTTAGAGGTTTTAACAACATTACTAAATAAGAAGCATGGAAAATTATTGCCTTCATAATAATATTCATATTGCCTGCATTAATGAAACAAAAATTGCCAACAGTACTAACCTTCATTTCTGTAATAACAACTTATATACTTACTTCTGGGCTAACTCAGATAGCTCAATAGAAGGTGCTGCTATCATGATATACAACTATCTCAAACCTCATATCCACAATTGTTAAACACATTCTGATGGAGCAATTGCTTTTGATCTTTTTTTCAAAAGAGATATCAAGCTCCATATTATATATACTTACCTCTTATCTACAGATATGCAAAAATGTAATATAATACAAAACACAGTTATCACATAGATTTAACAAGCTCATTAACTTAATTTTCATCCAATAATAATGGGTGACTTCAATACACATGATAATGTTTTTAGTATATTATCCAAATACTGACTTATTAACTATCAACATCATGCTAATATGTATGACCTTGGTGCACACACTAATAACACAAACTACACATAGTCAAATAACACTAGCCAAAGCTGTATTGATTATATATGGACTGACTCATTTAACATTTAGTTTCTTCTTTTATATTATCTGGATAATAGTCATACCTCTACATTAAATGATCACTCTATTCTTCTTTTCTTTTGGACTGTTATTAATGCTTATAGCAAGCCCCCATGCTATCACACCAGCATTAGTTGAAGAATTTTTAACTATAAGAAAATGTCATCTGAGAAGTGGTCATCTTCTTACCTACAATCTCAACTTACACCACACTCCTTTTAATACTAATACAAATGAAAGCATCGAAACTACTTGGTAAAATTGAACACTCAATTATTAATACAGCAATACATATTATACCAAATAAAAAAACTCAAAAATGTAGCTACAACCACAAATATACATCTTATTGCACTTCACTTTACCTAACACTTAAAGAGCTCAGCCATATAATTAAAATTGTCAAAAATAATAATGACAACATGGATACCAACCTAATCAATTCCAAAATCCAAAATATTAACTTAAGATCTTATTGTAATCTCCAACCATTCACTTCTCCTTAGCATTCTCAACCCAACCTATGAATTCAACATGCTCAAAAAATCTGAAAACAACTGTACAAAGCCTGACAAATTGAGAACTCTCTTCTACTTTGACAACAAATCAAACAAGCATATGAAAAAAGATGTGAAACACTTTTCTCAAAACCAAAACAAGCTATCAATAGCATTCTTAACCGTTATTAATCTCCTATCCACTTCTCTAATATCAAACTTCCTGACCAAATCATCACAGATCCAAATCTTATTAAAGAATATATATAATCACATTACTTTAATTCTAACTACATTAAAGCTCTTACTGCTCTTTTTAACTGTTGCCTTACTTTAAATCAAGTTCCTAAGCAATGGAAGCACAGTAGAATATATCCAATCCCAAAATGAAATACATTTAATGGAGACCTTAATCTTACTCATTCTATAAGCCTCATTGAACATACTCACAAAGTATATACAAAAATTATTACCAACAGATTCAGCTTTGTATTCTCACAATATCCAATCCTTTCACCATTCAATTATATTGCATTACCTTATAATAGCACCTCTATATCTATTTATATACTCAATAACCTTACTGAGGATGTACTATGCAATCAAAAAACAATCTGGCTTCTATTTCAAGACATGAGTAAAGCCTATGACTTTGTGAATCTTGACCTTTTACAATGTTCACTCAAATGTCTTGCTCTTCCTACTTCTATTATTAACATTATTATTAACTTGCTTATTGATAGACAAAATCAAGTTATTACAAACATTGGTTTTACTCCCTCATACCCTATACTTAATAGTATTGACCAGAGTGAACTAATTACTTCTCTCCTTTGGAGAATATATTGTGACCCACTCATTTCACATATTCATAATAATTTCAAGGTTATACTACACAAGTCTCTTGGCCAATGAATCTAAAACACAAAACATTTAATAAGCTTAGCTCACACTGTTCAGTCCTTGCATATATGGATGATACACTCTGGATTGCATTATCACAACAAGAACTTTCATGAATTCTTGCTATAGTAGAGTCTTTTTACAACATAGCTAATATTCAAATAAATCACTCTAAATCCATTCTTACAACTAATAATTCTTCACCTAACTACAGCTCTATTATCTATAACAACTACTTACTTAATCTTTATTCTTCAAATCAACTATTCAAGTTTCTTCAATGTTGGTTTACACTTAATCACAAACAAACAAAGCAGATTAAGCTCATTATAGCTGAGTTATTACATCTTATCAAAATTGCAAGTACCAAACAAATTACTGACACATATACATGATATATTATCAATACTGTTATTATTCCTACAATCGAATACCGTCTTCATAACATTGTTCTTAGCCAAAATATATGTAACAAAATTCTTACTAGTCATATTGGACTTGTAAAAAGCAAGGCCAAACTCAGCTATACTATTCCTACTAGCACGATACTCCATCCCCAACTATATAACATTTGTAACATATGAGATATCCAATTACAATACCATATTACAAATTTTACCAAAAGACTCAATTCTCATAATCTTCTTGGCATTAGTACTCGTACTTCAGCAACTTCAGAACAACTTATGGTCACCTACCAGTATTCTTATACATGATAATCCTGAAATTGATGGGCCTAATAAACACTCAACCAACTTTAAAATTATTCAACTTTTTAAGCATCTTGGTATAGCATTTACTTCTAACCCAATATATAACATTCCATATACTATCCAAGAGGGTTCTATTTTTTTAAAATCCTTGCTTTCCTTACATCCTAAATACTTAACCTTCAAAAAACAACTTCGATATCATTATATTTTGTATCTTGAACAACTTACAACTTTTGACAACTCATGTTTACTGGACTGGAAACATATCTCTCCTCATATACACAAGATTCCAAAAGGCAAACAGCCACTCTGGTTTTTTTACTTAGAAGATCAAATTACTAATCACTATGCCAACTGTACACTATATCAACATTTACATTTACCAGATACAAACTACTATAGCTACACAACTGGCCACTTTTCTTCAAAGAAAAAGCCTTGGCTTATTACAGTACTTGACAATCAAATAATTGCTGGTAAAGTTAGAAGGCAACCCTCTTCATCAGAGAATATCCTTATTACTCACTGGCAATGTCATATTGAATCACAGTCTACTCGTCTATATCCCCTTTCACCAATTCAATCATGCATATATCCTGGCTGCTCTCTTAACTCTCAATCAATTGCTAACAAATGTACAATTTTAATCACAATTAACCTTTCAACCCAATTTTTTGGTCAAGTAAATACTTCAAACAAAATTCTTAAGTTTAATATCAATCATTTAGATCTTATATACTCAATCGCAATTAGACATCCTATCCAAACTCCAAACTTACCTAATATTTGCATTACTACACACTCAATTTCAACAATCTTTGAACCCAGTTTATTAACAAGCAATCTTTAACAAATCATGAACCACAATGCTAACTTATCTAAACTTCATTTTTATACTGATGGCTCTGTTATTAACTTAGGAACCTCGCAATACTCTATGGATATTGGATGGGTTCAAGTCTCTAACAACTCTATTGTACATACATTTCATGCTCAGACAAAACTCTGGCCTTGCTCCTTTAAGTCTGGACTTGTTGCTATTTTGTCAGCTCTGATTACCGCTCCCAGAGACAGCACTATACATATATATACTGACTTCCAATCTGTAATCTCTAAATATCAAAGTCTTATATACTCACCTACAACTTTATTATATACACATGCACCATATTTTTCACTTTGGAATACACTTATAAGCTTTATTAAATCTTATAAAATCCATATCTTATTCCACAAAGTCACTACTCATCAAGATAATAACTATAATAATCATGCTGACCAACTTGCATGAAACTATTACAACCTGCTATATCTAATATTTATGCTTTACAACATCTACAATTCAGCCTACACTAACTTTTGAAAACTTTGCTTTAGAGTTACCTATTCCCAAAGCATTCATACAATATGCCATGCTCATATTTATGCATTATGGATTACACAAAATCACTTTCAAAAATAGAACAAGATTTTTAACCAAATCAATTGGCAAGCCACTTGGCTATATATAAATAACAATCAAAAAATCTCCAATTTGTCACACAGCTTTCAATCTTCTTCTCTTAAGTCTTTTAGAATCAAGATTCTCCTAGATGAACTTCCTACTCCACACAATCTATATAAACATAATCATGCATACATTTCAATCTGTCCTCTTTATTAACATTAGCTCTAAAATAAATTCCTGGTATATAGATTAAATATCAAACTAATCTATCCTACATTATTACTAATACTCAAATCTAAATAAGCCATGGCTACTCCGGTTAGTTTAGACTGCAGATAAACTAATTTGAGCTTCTATTCTTTTTATAATATTTTAAAAGTAGATTAATGCTTTATATTATAATCTCAATTAAATATTCAATAGAGTTAGAGGCATGGCCTCACCATTAATATTAAAAAAAAATTAAAAATAAAAATAGCTTAGAATCAATAATTAAGTTACTATTTTAAGCAATTTGATTGATACAATAGAAATTTAATTAAATCTAAATTTAGAAGTGACTTCTCTTTACACGAAAAACAGGTTGAAAAAAAAAAGTTAGAGGTAAGGACAAAAGATTTTTTAAAAATTTTTACAAGAGAGCAAAAAGAGTTTTTTGTTAATAACTTGGCCAATATTAAGCCAAAAATCTTTATTGAGAGCTTGTTCTGACCGGGTTAGTAAACTTAACAACCTGTCTTAAAACTATCAGATAGGTTGTAAAAACAATTTTAGAGAAATAATTAAAAGTTTAGATTTTAAACCCAAAAATGGTTTTTGTAGTGTTCTCTATGAGTTTTTAAGATAAAGGCTTGAAACTTTTAAAATATATGTAAAATTTTGAGCTGAGCAATTTTACTTAGAGTGCAAAAAGTAGTTATCTTAATAAAATAATGTGTTATTAACATTTTTTGTCTGCTAAATTTTTAGTTAAATTTTGTGTAAGTGATTGACAGAAAAAGTTATCTTGGGTAAGTTTAGATAACTCTAAGAAAAGAATAAATTTAAAGGAGTTGGTTTGATGCAACTTTTCAGTATAGACAATAGCCTTAACTATTAAGGTAGACCACATTTGAACACCTATATTGAGGCAATTAGATGATATCAGTTTTACAGCTTAGATAGTTTAAATATACTTTGTATATATATACTTTGATCTAACAAAGATGCCAGTAAGGCTACTAATAAAAAAAAAATTTTAATTAAATTAACAATATTCTATTATATTTATTTTTTATATTTTATCTTTTTATTGTTTTTTTTTTTTTTTGGTATTAAGGTGAGGCCTTGCTCGTATCTTTATTAATAATTTTTGAAATAGCAACAATGTGA
>CAJVPZ010004283.1:0-10113 GCA_910592135.1 Racocetra fulgida | reverse complement strand
TTTGACTGTCGGGATTTTTTTGTCGGGATTATGACCTGTCGGGATTGTGCTTGTCGGGATTTTGACCGGCACCCATTACCTGATTGTCTTTCAATCAATTACTTTTCCATTACGATATACCCTTTCTAAAATATTTGATTGGCTAAAAATATTGCAAATTAAAATTTGAAATATGTCATCAGTTCAATTGATTAACCCATATGAAAACATAAAATCAAAATAATTTAAACAGCAAATCATATGAAAGTTTTTCTATGAATCGAAAATTACTTTTGGCATTGCCGAAATATATATATTTTTTTACTGTATAGTCGCAATCGAAAATCAATTCATAATATAAAAGTCAAGGCAAAGACAATTTTTCTATGAATCGAAAGTTACTTTTGGCATTGCGAAATATATATATTTTTTTACTGAATAGTCGCAATCGAAAATCAATTCATAATATAAAAGTCATAGGCAAAGACAATTTTTCTATGAATCGAAAATTACTTTTGGCATTGCGAAATATATATATATATTTTACTGAATAGTCGCAATCGAAAATCAATTCATAATATGAAAGTCAAAGGCAAAGACAATTTTTCTCTAAAAATTGAACATAAAACTTTTATTAATTTCTAAAACAAAGCAATTATGAAATACATTTGTAAATTGGCAAATTTATTGTTAATTATTTTAACGTTACAAAAACATTTAATGCCTTATGCTCAGGACTTGCCATTAGCCAAGTTATGGAACGTAAACAATGATGAAGTACTAAGGCTATTGTATGTTGAACGAAATTTAACCATGATTGATAAAATCTTGAACCAATTATTAGATGATGAAAATTTTGGAGGAACTTATATTGATGTAAAAGAGAATCATGTATATGTTAATACTATAAATTTCACTAAAGCTAATATCATAAAATCTTCACCTGCAATAAGGCCATATATTAATTTAATATCCTTTAAACCAGGAAATAATTCTTTAGCAAGATTAAAATATTCAATTAACCAAATATTCAGAGCAGCCGAACGATATGACCCACATAGAGTTATTTGGTTTATTGATATGAAGGTTAATAATGTCATTATAAGCTTATATCAAAAAGATTCGTCTGTTAATGAAAATTTTTAAATGCTATCAGAAGATATAATCCGACTTTCGAGTATGCAGACTCATCTAATTCATCTTTTACGAGACCTCAAAGTGAAGTTAGCTTAATTAAACGTAATATAAATATTCCAATTTTCGGTGGAGATGGATTAATTAATGATGCTAATAATGATCAATGTTCAGTGGGCTTTTGGGCAAAATTGATGAAGAAAAATCAAAATGTCATTGTAATCGCAGGACATTGTAATTTAAATAGTCGGAAAGCATCATTTCGTTTATTAAAACGGACTTCAACCCATATTATCAAGTATGGTAAAATAGGGGAATTGGACAAATTGAAAGGTGAACATGACGTTGGGTTAATTAAAATAAAAGATGAAGTATTGAAAACGTTTTCACTAACAGCAGTTATACGAAACACAGATTCTGAAGACAACCTTTTATTTATTTATGATGACGTTACTGTAACTAGTCATGGGGCTCATTTATGTAAATCAGGCTTTATGACATATGTTACATGTGGTTATGTAAGAGCATTTAACGGATTTTCAAGCAACATTGTGTCACAGGCTAAAAATGAAGGATCTACAAAATTAGGCACAGCAAACCCGTGATCGAAGCAAAAATCCAAGAAATACTGGTTTATCGGTTGAGGCTTATCGGCCGAATAAAGACAAAACAATCACCAACGCGAAAACCGAAGAACAAGCAACGCGTAAGAAGGAATGAAAGAAGGCCGAGTATCAAGACTTAGATATAGTGGAAGTGGCTGTAAAATAAATAATTGTTGGAGCAAAGCAAAGCCTTTTCTTTAGAATAATAATGTTGCAAATTGTTATTGTAAGCCCCTTAGTTAAAAATAGTTTCTTAAATTCATTAATAATGTAATATATGAGTCATCCCAAGCCCCTTGAATTTCTTACATTCACTGAAGCTATAAAAACCCTAGCAGTTTGTCCTTCTCAAGAACAGTATCCTATGGGATTCTAATATAAAATATATAATATTTTCTAATAACCTCTTTCTAATACATCTGATAAATCATTGTCAAATCACCATTGTCACACCTCTGGCGAATGCCTTATATTGAATAAATTCTACATTTCCGTGTATAACTTAAATAAACCTATGATTCACCCTATAACATTTGGTGGTGACTGTGAGATCTAACTTCATAAATAACCCAAAAGAATAAAAATGAATAACGAACAATTCAAACAGTTCATAAAGGTCATGACCAAAGTAGTGAGTAAAGAGGAAACACTGACGCATAAAGAAAATAATCTTATAAAGATTAAGTCTTTTTATGGTACCGACGATGAAGATCTCTTTGAGTGGTTCGATGAATTTGAAAGGGTGGCTGTAGCAAATAACTGGACTGAAGATCGTAGAATGCAAATCGCGTCGGATTACCTAAAAGAAATGGCCGGTGAATGGTATAAAGAAAATAAAGGGGATATCGAATTTTGGAAAGTTGAGATTGATACGGAACGAAGTAAAAGCTTCTATCACTTGTTTGTAGAACAATTCGCACCTGAAGAACATCAACATCATTGGCAGATGGAGCTGTATGAACTGAGACAAAAAGATACAGAGAAAGTGGATGCCTACGCTACTAAGTTTAAAAAATTACTTAGTAGAGTTAATATTAATAATGGTTTTTCTGATGGATTTATCATTAGAATGTTCTTAAAAGGATTAAAGGCTAATAATGCCACTTTCGTATCTATAGCTGCACCTAAAAATATAACAGAAGCTATAGCCGTGGCAAGAAGAGTTGAAACGGAAAGTTATTATGGCCATAGATCTCCCGAACAATCAAATGTACCACAAGGATTAGGGAATGAGCTAAGTGACTTAAAGAAAAAGATTGATGGCTTAACCGTAAATTACGCAACCTTATCAGCACAAATAAAGGATACAAAGCCAAATCGTCCCCGCAATAATTTTTATAGAGAAGACAACCTCAGAATAAGTATAGGTGGGAAAGAAGAGAAAGTAGGAAATGCTGAAAATGCGGTGAACTAGGACATACACAAAAAAATTGCATGTCAGAAAGATCAAAGTACCCAAATCCTGGTCAAAAAAAAGAAAACAGCAAATATAATCAAACAAAAACTATTAGTTTTTGTAAGATAGAAGAAAACAATGATAAAGAAGTTTATACAGTTAATAATATTACCTTGCCAAAAACTATGAAATGTCTGGCAAACCCGAAGTGAGAAAATAGGCTTCGTAAGGTGGTTAGAATACCCCAAGAAGAGGTAACGGAAGAACAAAATACAGTTGTTAAAAATCCTACCATTTTGAAGAATCCACACCCTCCAAACATTTTAAAAAGAAAGCGTGAGCCGTCAAGAATAGATTTGTTAACACCTTATAATGTTGCAGATGACATTTTAGCCTTACCTACCAGTGCTACGGTGGGACAAATTTTACAATATCCAAACCAAAAAAGAAATTTGGCTAAGATATTAAAATGACCAGCCATTTCAAAAGAAACTAATTTCCTCATCCCTGAAGAACAACATCATACGACTGCTGCTCGGTATTATATTTGAATTCGTAATAACCCGGTGTTGACCGTGTTGGATTCGGGCGCAGCAGTGAGCATTATATCCAAACGCTTACTAGACAAGTTGGGGTTAAAAATAGATAACAAATCTATAACCATAGTAGTTATGGCAACAGGAGCAAAGGCCAAGACCCTAGGAAAGATCAATGATGTTAGAGTAATCATCCAAGACGTTGTAGTACCTACTACCCTTCATGTAATAGAGTCGTCTGATGATACTTTATTATTAGGAACAGATTGGTTCCAAAAGACAAAGGCTCGAATTTACTTTGACGAACAAAAATTATACCTCCAATATGCTAATAGATCAACAGAAGTACCTATTTCAAATAATAGTACTGAAGGCCTTAATCCAAATGAGTATGAAGAAGTCCAGAGCGATAGCGGGGACATGTTTGACAAATTCGACTATGAAGAAGAAGAATTCGACGAATTAGAAGAAGAAAATAATAAAAGTTGACTCACAGAGAAAGAAGAAAATCCCGCGTTATACTTCACTAATATAGAAGAGGTACCTACCAGGAAAGATAATAAAGATGACGAAAAAGAAAAATCTATAAAGAATTAATAGAAGAAATAAAAAATTAACGCCTCAACAACAAATTAAAGCAAAAGAATTTTTGCTTACCGAAAAAATTCTTTTTGCACTAAGTATTGAGGATATAAGACATACGAATGCTACAACTCATAGTATTAATACAGGAGACGCCACTCCAATAAGACAAGGATACTATCGAGCTGCCTATGAAGAAAACGAATTCATAAGAAAAAAAATTGATAAATTAAAAAAACAAGGACTTATAATTGAAATCAATAGTCCTTGGGCCTCTCCCATAGTTATAGTACCGAAGAAAAATGGTAAACTACGATTCTGTGTAGATTACCGAAAATTAAATTCAGTTACTAAAAAGGATACATATCCTTTGCCGCTTATTATGGATCTCCTTGATACATTTGGAATAGCCAAATGGTTTTTCACTTTAGACCTGATAAGTGGATATTGGCAAGTTGGAGTTAGCAAGAAAGATATCGAAAAAACAACATTCATTACAAAATATGGTACTTACGCTTTTAAAGTAATGCTGTTTGGTCTTTGTAACACCCCAGGAACTTTCCAAAGGTTGATGGATCAAGTTTTTGGTGATTGTCATGGAAATTTCGCCATGGTCTACCCAGACGATATAAATATATACTCAAACTCATTAGAAGAACATTTAAAACATTTAAAAATTATTTTTAATAAATTAAGAAAGGCGGAATTGAAGTTAAATCCAGAAAGATGTTCCTTCTTCAAATCCCAGATTCATTATCTGGGACATATAATAAACACGGAGGGAGTAAAACCAGATGAGTCAAAAGTAGAAAAAATCAAAAATTTTCCAGTACCGGTAAATCTTCGACAATTAAGGGGATTTATTGGATTAGCCTCATATTATCGCTGATTAATTAAGAGATTCGCCACGATAGCTCATCTGCTTCATAAACTATTTGAGAAAGACATTCTATACAAATGGGAAGAAGATCAACAAAATGCCTTCGAAACATTAAAAAGGCATCTCATGATGGCTCCTATTCTAAGATACCCAGATTTTAAAGAGATGTTCTATTTACATACTGACGCATCTGGTGTAGGGTTAGACGCTGTATTAGCCCAGAAAGATAAAGACCACAAAGAATATGTGGTAGCATACGCCAGTCATGGTCTATCTAAAACAGAAAGAAATCATTCTGCCCTGGAAGTTGAGTGTTTAGCCATCGTATGGGCTGTAGAACACTTTCATTATTATTTGGTGCAAAACATTTCACTCTAATTAGGGACCACGCCGCTCTTAAATGGCTTCATACCTCAGAACCAAAAGGAAAAAGAGCCCATTGGATTCTAAGATTGCAACCTTACAATTATTCTATAATCTATCGTGCCGGAAGAAAACACTCCAACGTCGACGCATTATCAAGAATGTACCTAAGAAAAAAAAAGAAGTGAATTAAAAGTACACATAGAAAAATATAAACATTAATTTTTAAAGAAACCAGCAATCAAATAAATTCTATCTAAAAAAAAATAAGGAAAGATTAAACCTAATTAGAATTACACTAAAAAAAAAAAAAAAAAAAAAAAGGTACTCTGCCTGTCAGTCGTGTATTTAGCCTGGTACCAGCAGAGTGTAAGCTAAAATAGGTACTACGCGAAAATTGAGGGTATGTTCAGACCTGTCAGATGCGTATTTAGCCTGGTACTGGTGGGGTTAGTTACCGTAAATAAGTACTGCACAAGATTGAACCTGATTAGTGTAATTAAAATTAGTATAAGAATTTAAAATTAAGTAACAGAAGAAAGAAATCAAAAAGAAATTCAAACTTTAAAGAAATTAAAGAAAAGGTTCTGACTTTATAACAAAATCTGACTTTAAAGATTAATCCAGCCCAGGTAGTCGGTGTCCTGGCAAATCGACGATGGAGTCACTTTGATATCAGTTATTAAAAATGTATATTACAGAACATACATTACCAAAATCATTAACTCCTCAAGAATGGAGAAGCATACAAGCACAAAGTCAGTTCTTCAAGGTCCAGAATGGCCTGATATATAAGAGAGACAAACATAAAGAAAATCACTTATTAAGAGTGATCCAAAAATACGAAGTTGAATTAATTTTGTTCCTAGTCCATACTCACCCATTGGGAGGACACTTCGGTGTGGACATCATGTTCAATAAGATTCGTGGCAAATATTACTGGCCACAAATGTACGCCGATGTTAGAAGGTTCGTTCGTACTTGCGATGTCTGTCAAAGAAGAGGTAAAAATTTAATAAGACCTCTATTGCATCCAATACCCGTCAAAGCCCCATTCTACAAAATCAGAATAGATATTATTGGGCTATTACCTATAACTCCAAAGGGAAATAAGTACATTGTAGTTGCTACAAACTATATGATGAAGTGGCTTGAGGCTAGAGCAATCAAAAACGTCAACACTTTAGAAGTGGCAGACTTCATGTACGAAGATATCGTATGTTAGCACGGCTGTCCACAATACTTACTCTCAGATAGGGGAACACATTTCCGAAATAATTTAATGGACGAATTTCTAAAGAAATTCACCATTAATTACCATTACTCCATGCCCTATCATCTACAGACGAATGGATTAGTAGAGCGATTCAACAAAACGTTGTGTGAATCTATCGCTAAATTAGTCACCAACGTAAGGGAATGGGATTCACTCATACCTTCAGTGCTCTTTGCTTATCAGATGGCCAAACAAAATACAATGAAGATAACCCATTTTTCTTGGTATATGGAAGGGAAGCAAGATTTCTGATTCATCCTAGTGAAAATGAAGAAATGTTAGAAGGAACATTTCTACAACAACTCTTCGAGTTAATTGAAATATTACCTGAAGTAAGAAATGATGCTGTTAAATGAGTCAAAAGGGCTCAAGAAATTGCTAAGAAAAAGCATGATCATCAATTGGCGTATCTAGAAGAATTAAAAAAAGGTGACCAAGTATTAGTATACAAGGCGTCTCAACAATATTCCAGAAGTCATAAACTTCATCCTTAATGGAAAGGATCTTTTGTCATCCATAAGGTGCTTCAAAAAGGCATATATAAGTTACGTACTGTAGAAGGGAATATAATTAAAACACCCATAAATAGAAAATTAATAAAATGATATTATTTCAAATAAAGAAAATAGGAAAAGGAGGCAGAAGCAAAAAAGGACATGAATTAATTAAACTTACCATTTTATAGTAACAATGAGGTCATGACGTAATCGTCATAAACAATAGACTTTAAATATACTTTACCAAAAATCTGTAACTGCATTAAAAAGAAAATGAATAAAACAATAACATTTTAGATATTGGAAATTGAGCAAATTACAAGTGATATGATACCTTTAAAAGATTGGTGTCAAAGATGTGACTTGTAGAAAACAACACAAGAATGAATAAGTGGAAATAAGGAAGTTGATAAAATTGCATTAAGGGAATTTCAATTTAAAACTAATAATTGTCATAACATAATAGATTCATCATTAATTAGTGTTAAATTGATTGTAAGGTCGCGAAAACACCATGGATTTGTAGAAGATGTCTTCATAATTTCCAGTCTTTAAATTTTATTGCACTTAATTGGAGAAACCTAGGATTATCTAGAAAGAATGTTAATTCGGATTTAAAAGACGTTTTATTATAGCTGAGATGTCTATGAAAAAAAAAACCCCTCAGTTCAACTTAGAATATGATGAAATGTAAGAGATTGCGACCTGAAGACACTCCTGAGTGTTATATTCAATTAGCGGATCGATGTATGGATGCTATTTTGTAGACCAACTGTAAATAGCATCTGTAAAAACTGCTAAAATAGTATAAGTATAAATAGGCACTCAGAAGTACCATACCAAAACAATAATCAGAATCGCTTGAATTGAATAGTACCATTGCACCTGACTTTGTTCTCAAGTCAGATGGAATTCTGCAATTAAGATTAGTCGTCAGGACGAAACAATTTAAATCAGAAAGATAAGAAATAGGCCACTTAATTATATAAGAATATCAATCTCAAACGTAGAAAAATATTAGATGATTAGAGATTCAAACCATATACGATTAATTCTAAATATACAAAGTTAAGTTACACTGAACTAACTCGTACCAGTTAAAAAAAAAAAAAAAAAAAAAAATTTTTTTTTCACATATTGAATAAATTTACGAACTTGCAACACAGTCGAAATTAAAAAAACTTTATAATTTAATTAAACTACTACAATAGTCAAAAGGATTTTACATTAGTAATTTGAGTTATAAGATGTGATCCTGGAAGAATCACATAGAACAGGGGAGTAGTATATAAAGGTTATAGAGGTTATAATTTAATTTTTAAAAAAAAAAAAAAATTTATATATAAGCTTTTTAATGTTGCTAGACAAACAATATCATTTTATTTACCATTACTATTATATTCTGCAAATCAATTTATGATTACTAATTCAGTTTGTATAAATTACTATTTTACATAAGTTTTAATTTATATAGCCCCAAAATTTACAAAGTTAAATCGAAGTATCCAAATACGACGAAAGAAAAAGAAAAATTTGCGATACATTGTGAGAGGTAGAATTGCTCAAATTAGGATCCAACCTGAAATAAATAACATCGCATGTCATTACCGAGACGAAAAGAAGGGCAGCCATCTTTGGCGAAAATAAAATTTGCAGTTAGATTACAAGAGCTGATATGTGATATACAAACCATGAATCTGAAGATTACCAAGAAACAACTGAAACAAATCTTCTATAACTAAGAAGAGAATCGGGTTCACAATACAATGAGAATACTGCTTAATGAAGGATTCTTGCACTAAACACTATAATCGCGAAGCTTAATAGATATAAACAAGAGAACAAGCCTTTGTATCGTTAGAACAACAAGCGTTTAATGAATCACGATTAAAGAAATCACGAAACACTCATATGATTCAGGAACACTATTTTTTGTTAACCATACAACCCCTGGACATCATGTGACACCATCGTCGAAGCAAATTGTTGGAAATTGAAATAAGACTCTTTATTTATTTTAAAAATATATATAATAATAAGATACATATATATACAATAAAACTAAGAAAATTCTTCTTCGTCTAATAATTTCTTAAGAGCTTCATAATGAGCTCTTGCCCCTACTTGACTGTAATCTTCTCTCCTCTTTTGAACCAAGGAATTTCTGATCTACTATTTTCTTCTGCCTCTTCGATATTTGGTTAGATCTTGTCTTCTATCTCCTCCATACTATTAGAATCTATATCTTGTTCATCTTCCCATTCTCTATACGTGATTTCATTCAAGTTGTCAAGAGTGTTATTATCTTTATCACCTACTTTTACTTCAATTGATGTGTCTTCTATCTCTATCGCATAATCATCCCAACCAATTGTTCGCATGCTATCTTCATTGATAGTACTGTTTTGTTCTTCTTCATTTTGATTTCCATTAGTAATATCAACTTCTTGTTCTTCCCAATCTTGATTATTGTCCAAAGCTTCTCTCCAACTATGTTCACTCTCTTCATACATTTCACATTTCTCTTGAAGTTTTTTGTTTTCTTCTTCTACATTTTCGATCCACCAATCTCTCCTAAATTCTTATATTAATATTTTAATTATGATAATTACAAGTTAAATTTTTATTCTTACCACTGTAACTCATTTCTTTTTTTTTTTTTTTTTTTTTTTTTTTTGTTGTTGTAAATGCCATAGTTGAAACTTTATTTAATAAAATAAAAAAAAAAATTCTACATTAAAGATTTCAGAACTACATTTGTGCTACTATATTAGGCACCCAATATGACATTATATCCTCTAGTTTTCTATATAATGCAATCAATTATTGCTATAAATTGGTTTGCTAGAATAGGTTAGAGGAAAC
>CAJVPZ010004282.1:0-10114 GCA_910592135.1 Racocetra fulgida | reverse complement strand
ATACAAAAGTTAATTCAATTATAAATATATGCAGATAATTCCCTCTATATTCTAATACTGTCATCAAATATCAAATGCGAATAAAAAAAGACTTGACTAAATAAAAAACTTCGGGTCGGGTCGGGTCGGGTTCGGGTCGGGTTAATGCTCAACCCGAACCCGACCCGAAACTTTCGGATCAAAATTTTCTAACCCGAACCCGACCCGACCCGACCCGAAATTTCGGGTCGGGTTTTGGGTTGGCCCGACCCGATTCGGAGCACTAATTCCTATTAAAAAAATGTACCAATGCCGAAATGTTTTCCGGAAATACCCTTTTTCCAAAATAATTTAGGCTAATAGACGGTTAACCTATTGGTTATTTATAGCTATTCTCATAAATTCTGGAACTACTAATGTAAATTATTTGATAAGTTTTTGAATTCGGTATTATCGGCATTGGATTTTCGGCATAACAATAATTCCGATAACAAAGAATTCAAAATGATCATCGGACAATTTTTATCGTTGTCCTAGAATTTAGGAGAGCAGCCTTAAATCATTTTAAAAAAGTGTCTCGATCTCGAAATTTTTAATAAGAATATTGTAATATCATTCTAAGTAAAGTTGTTTAGCAGGCTAATTCGGTTCTAATGGTAGCTAAAATCATTAAAATCGGTTTACGGGATCTTCCGTCTTTTGTTTACGTTTAATGATTTACGATGATTGGTTACAGGTTGCCTCATTTATAAACTCATTTCGTTAAACAGGCAGAAAATGGGTACACAAATGTTGAGTAATGTCACATGAATTTTAAAAAAACGAATTAAAGAAATTAATCGAAATTTATATTTGAAATTCAAAATAAATATCTCTTTATTGACTTAAATAACTTTAAGCTACATTATTACGTTATAACCATCATTATTTAAAACTTTACACACTATTATTCTATCGAAAAGACCCTCAAGTCTTTTATGATTGTTTACACATCGTATCACAATTATATTTATGTAAATCTCTTACTATATCCTAAAAGCTTTTGTAACAAAAAAAAAAGATATTATTGATATTATTAATCATTATTTTATATATTTCACTTTTTAAAAGAATTTCTTCGTAATGCATACAGTACAAAAAAATCACACAATCTAAAATTTGCACCTCACTTAATCGTTTCCTTTTTTTGCACAACAATCGAGATTTTATCGACGTAGTGAGTGGTTGGTAATTACATATAACTTTGGTAGACAAATCGTAATACATTAATATGAAATTCGAGGGATTCAAGGGGATACAACTGATATTATTATAGGGTACCTAATTTCTATTTGCACACGGGACGTGCAATATAGATATCTCAAAAATTTTGATTATGAAACCACCTTTTGGCTTCTAACAAAAAAAAAATACTTACGAAATTTTAGTGTAAACTATACCTTGTCCAATCCCAACTCACCTTTACCCTAATCATAGGCGAGGGTTTAATTTTTCGATTGTAAAATTGTTTTGATTAGTATGTTACACGAATATGCAATTCAATAAGATATACTCATGTATAAACATTATGTGTAGACTAATAAATTTTCTTATTGTAATACGGTACGAAACTTTAAGTTTATTTAGTACACTTGACTTGAGAAAATCTACCAGAGCTTCCAAAAGCATATTGTAAAACGTATAACGATAAAAAATTTAATTCAATTGAATCATTTGTGTAATGATCAACAAATTCGGGGACACTCCTACCTAGGGATTTGAAATCCGAAGATTTTTTGAATCTACTGCGCAGGCTGCGCAGCCTACACAGGCCCGCATTATGGTAATTTCTGTTAATGCAGGCTAGAATTGTTAAATTCCGGAATATTCTGAAGCTTCGCCTGTGCAGCTACTCTTACCTCGATGATTTAGCCGGTTAGTTAAGCCCCTCTGACCAGCTAATATCGGATACGGTTATAGCCGTGACTAAACGGTTATAACCGTAACCGAACCATCTCTAGAGCGGGTCTCAAGCCGAAATATAAAAATTATGGATTCAGTCCAAAGACTGATCCTTATCGTTATTCTGTCTTTCAGGGACGGTGAATACTTCCATTAAGAATAAAACGGAACAAAATGAATAAAATGATAAATTATAGCCAATCAAATCCCGCTATTATTACGTAATAATCTTCGGAAATTGAAAATTATTTTGAAAATTAAAAGTTTGGTTGGCTAAAAAATTTTTTTTTTTTGGTGATATCGGAATAAAATGAATAAAATGGAATAATTGGAATAATTGATGTTAGTATGATAAAAAATTTCCAATTAGGTAGCGGAAATATTCCCCGTCCCTGCTGTCTTTCTAATATTAATCTCTTTCAAATTGACGAAAAGTCAACAGATCGAAAAGATGGCTAAGCAGGGGGGTGCGCCGGTGACGGCCTCGCTGAATGGCGCTAACTAGAATACCAGCTGAGACCGGTATTTCTGCTGTGACCGAATCGGGAAGGCAATTATACTCATAGACCATATGAATTTCAGTTAAGTACAGCTTCCTAATTTGGAAACTCTATGAACAAATGCGCGCATATACTGACAAGTAATCTCATTGACAGATTAGATAAAAGGTAGCCGACGCACGGAAGGTAACGATAGCATCGTGCAAATACGGTGCAAAATTCTCACCCAAACCCTCCCACCCATGCAGAATCCTGCCGTTTGTCCTGCGCTATGCAGTGTGGGAAACCACCTAATAAAATATCACGTGCGTGCAGTGCTTTTCGACTCAATTACGTAAATACGTAAATTCTTGAAATAACGAAAATCGTGCCCTAAAAAAGTATAGCCTAGTCTGTTCCGGTATTTGATGGCTATATTTTTAAGCAATTTAAACATATCATAAAAATATTCATTCAGCATAGCGATAGCGGGTTTCAAAACTAAAATCGGAGAATAGTATTGGACTTTTCCGATTTATAAACCTACAAATTTTCGTAATGCGTCATTATTTGTTAATTTGAAATATAGTTTTATAACAACAAGGATCGATTATATCATAATTAAGTTTAGAATTGTAAAAAGTAAAAATTTACGTATTTACGCAATAAGGGTTTTAAAATTAACAAATAAGCGACGCATTTCGAAAATAATTAGGATTTTTTTCAATAGCATTTTTACTATGATAAATTATAAATCGGAAAAAATAAGATTCTCATGATTTTAACTTTGAAACCCCTTATTTTTGTACAGTACCGTAAATTCTCGAAATAACGAAATGATGCAATTTCGAAAATCGTGCCTCTAAAATAGTATAGCATGTTAACAGTCTAATCTGATCCAGTCTAGCCTATTATGGTTTAATCTGGTCCGGGGGGTTTTTTTTAAATATACTCATTTAAATATACTCATTTAAATATACTTATTTAAACATGCTCATTTAAACATGCTCATTTAAACATACTTTTTTAAACATATTCTTTCAGACTAGCGATGTAAAACTTAATAATTATTATAGTTTTATAAATAACAACAAAGATAATTACATCATAATTAAATTTAGAATTATAAAAGCAAAATTTACATAATAATTTTACATAATAATTTATATAGGTGTATCATATTGGGTATGGTCTAAATATCTTTTCATAATGATTTTCATAATGATTTTATGAAAAGGATTGATTTACTATGAAAATGATTTAAATCAACAAGAATTAAGAGAATCGGTAAACAGTACTATAAATTTCTGATATCGACAAACGTTCACTTTATCCGAATTAAGAGCATCCACCGTCAATTTCTAAGGTTATTGCACTCACTAATTTATCATTTGAAATTGACGATTACTCGCAAGTTAATAAGGTGATTCATAATAATATTTAATATTACCAAAAGAATCCAAATATATGAATTATAATGAGGATGGTTTAATTAATAGGATGTTTGAACGGTCACAGCTTAAAATGCCGAATATCAAAATCCCGAAACTTGATTATCTCGTGCGATGTCGGTAACATAATACTTCATCTTCGCTGATGATTAGTACCAGAGCCACCAGATTCTAGCAATAGCAAAAGTAACACTGGCGATATCGTGACAACCACATATTTAAATCCGACTAAAATTCGTTTATTTTAATTCGCTAATGCTATTTTTGCTATTGCTAAAATCTGGTGGCCCTGATTATTACCGTATTCCGTTTGCCAAAGTACCCGGTATGGCAAATAATGTAGATCAAATTTTAAAATATTATTTATATATCATGTATCATGTGATATGTAATACCTGTGATTTAAATTTTTTTAATTGTAAAAAATTGCATCACGCGAGTATTTTGTGAACGGAATACGGTAATAACCCCTTCAGCATAACAATCTAAATCATTCAATTGTTACTCAGCATTATTGTTATATTAAATTATATATATTGGTAAATAATTTAAACTCCGTGATTATGCTAGATAGTAATACAAATAGAAAATCGAATTAATCGATGAGTTTAAAGTTTACAAACCCAACTATTGGTTCGTCATTATTAATAATGATTACTCAGCGGAGTTTAAAACTTTTATGATTTACTGATTTTTGCAGATCATTTCATCTACGTACGTACGTAACGAATTTTTATTAAAGTAACACAAAATGGACTTGCAGTCAAAGTAATTTTGTAATCGGTATGTTAGATGCTTCAATCTAGCCAATAAATCTATTAAATATCGGCTACTTATGTTATTAATAATTTATTTATAATCTAAAGCTAGTAAAATAGGTTGGTGATGAACTTATTGATTTCATGAGATTAACGTTAAAGCATAATGTTACGTCTAAGAGTATTAAGGTTAAACTAGTTTGGTGTCAATAGAACTCGGCATTATAGTTTATATATTTTTCTATTAGTTTTTTGGAATAAGCGTTTTTCATGATTTTTATTTTTTTATACTTGCGCTCTAATTTTTTTTTTTTTTTTTATCACGTTTTAATAAAATCTTTGTTCATAAGTTATTCTTTGTGATGGAATGATGTTCTTAGGCTTTGAGTTACCAAGGTTTTGTAATAACGCTTTTATTGATACCAAATGATTCATATATCAAATATTGTCAATATAAGTTTCTTGTTGCAAAACAATTACGATCGATCAACCAATAATATTTTTTGCAATTTCACGGGATGATCTAAATAACAATGAAAGTTCGCTAGGCTGATTTTAAATATTATCATAAAAAATCATAGTTAAATTTCGGAATTTTTGTTTTTGGAATTTTGGTAGTTTACTATGATCTACATAAAGTCGATAATTTTTGTTAGGGAAGTGCCATTTATTACGTAATCTCTTTTTATTAGAAGGTCAGACACCTAGGTGATCGGATTAACAACCAATCATAATAACATATAAACATGCACCTCCCATCTTAAATTACATAATCAACCGAACTTCCTTTAAGACGATCTCAATAACGATAAGATTATCATATCGTAGACGGGCGTGTAAGTGACCAATATTAATTTGGATGCTATGACGGCTGAATGCATTCAACTCATCAATTCCAAATACGTAATGATATTATTCGGCAAATTTTTCCGCTACGAGAAAAATTTTTGCCAACTAACTGACGTCATATTCATATATATATTCTATTTCTTTTGTACATAGCACAGCAATCCTGAATTAAAACTCTGTTAATTTGCAATGCATGATTATAATTGCCAATATTGGTCCATGTAATGATAAATATCACAAACCTTGTCTGAAATGCGCTACTTGTTAACATATCATTTGCTCCGGCTAAATAAATTTCATGATACTAATCATTTAATCATTGCATGACTATAATCTTATAATTATTTATCGTATTTTATAACTAGAAAATGGGAACCGTTGTAGTCCGGATCTTAAATATTTAAATAATTTTCCTATTAGATTTTATATCTTGGTTTGTGTTTTGAAAACTCCTTTTTGTAGCACTTATCTTAATTGTTAGTTTCATGTAAATTTTGACTCAATGAGGCATATAAAATATATATTTAGCTTGATAAATAAAAAAGTTTAATAAGTGAGTCATATATATCATTTGATCTTTTTATGATTAGATGAAATACTGTCAGCCCTCCCAAAACCGATCCTGTCAAAACTAATTTAAACGATTAAAATTTAGTCCACCATGTCGGTTCCATAAGTAATATCCGATATCCTGTCATTTCTGATATCTGATAGCCAATTTATTTAAGTTTCCGATATGGTTGATTAGAGTGCATTTATTTAACAGGGGAGACCGTCCCGAGTATGCCCCGAGTTTGTAGATCGTTACACAAGCGATTCAATTGATCAAAAATTTTTTTTATACATCTTACAGTACTTTTTTCGGAAGCTCGGGTAGATTATCTCTTTTGTGAACCCAGTAAACTGTACTAAGTAAACTTGAAGTTTTCGTGCCATATTATAATAATATCACTTGAATCATTCTGAATCATTCGACTCTCGTATTAAATTTGCTTAGTAAAAAACATGACCGACTCTAAGCATTGTATGAATTGCGGAACCACTGGGCCAACTACATTCCGCTCTTTGAAAGACAAAAAGTGGAAGGAGGCAGAAAATAATAGTTTAACTAAGGTAACATGGAAAAAAGATGGTAAATTATGTCATATTTGTTATATGAATTGTGTAGAAAATCTACTAAAAAGAGGAGTCAAACGAGTTAAAGTTTTAGTTGAAGAAGTTGAAGTTACAACTAGGGAAGAAGCTGAAGTTACAAGCAAAGACGTAGGGACTATGACAGAAGATATGGAGACTATATACAAAGAAGCAAGTATGATTGACTTCGTCAGGACTATAGAAGCCATGACAAGATTCTTTTATGAAAGAGAATACATAAAGAAAGAAAGTCCAATTTATTCGTATGATGAACTACGAAAAGTATTTCAAACAAATAAGAGCGTAGAAAATTTTCTTGATCAACTTTATTTGGTGGCTAGGCCACTTGAACGCAATGAGCAAACCATGGATCGTATGAAAAAATTAATAGTGCATATTTGCTATCTTCTTGCGTCGTTAAATAATACCAAAATTAATTCTTTTAAGTTCGACATAGGGTATTATCTAGATTCTGTAGGTACCACTAATGAAGGTTTAAATACAATGGCAAGTCTCAGTGTAACTACAACATCAAGAGCAATAGATCGAAAAAAAAAACAAGCTGCAGATGCTCATGAGAAATATGTAGAAAACGCCCTCTTGAAATATTCAGAAAAAGCTTTCGTGCTGAATATCGACGATTACCACAATATCCATATGCCACGACAGTTAGATTCTACTAGCACATCTATTCCAACACACATGGCAACAATTCTGGCAAATCCATGTTCTATATCGTCGATACCTTGTAATGGGGTGCTCAATCCAAAAATTGTTGATGATGAATTAATTATAAGGCACCTTAACGAACGATTCATCATTAATCTCGGTATTCTTTATCATGAGCGTAGTCGGGATTATATAGGTAAGTGTTCTGACAATGAACTTATAGAAAGATTACGTTGCATAGCTATAATGATAGGTTGGTAGAAAAAAAGACAGATCGACATATACAAAATTCGATCCTTTTTGATTTCGTTAGTAGCAATTTGAAAAATGTTGAAGACTACACAAAAGCCCTTCAAATAGTGCACGATCAAGAATCTATGCAAGATTATCTAGAAAACTATGTAATTCCTATTATCGCGGACTGGCCTGGTCAATTCTTCATCCGCAAAGCTATCGCGCACCGGATTCTTCTAAACAACAAAGTTATTCCTCTATTCGTTACATCATTTTTGCCAATGATGGGTTCTCTTCATGTATCGTTAAACAGCTGTGAACTCGTTTATCTAAAAAATTCATTTCTCTTTAACGACATGTATAAGGGTATATTCTGAAAAAAGAAGAATCTTGGTAAGAAGCCACGGCCATGGCGAATCGATTTAATTCTTTATATAATGCGCATGGCGTGGCTCGAAATAGTTGACATTGTTTATTCCAAGTTTGGTCGTTCTTGTAAAAATATCGAATTTTTATATTTAACCGATCTCTTGTGTAATTTGATTCCCTTAGTTCTCGATGTTTATGCTGTGCATCACTGAGAAGGCAACTGGCCAGCTTATGAAGAATCATGTATGCGCTGTTGGACTGATCTTTTTCTTCGATTCGATCGAAGAAACTACAAGCGCCCCCCTCTAATGTTTTTCTCGGATATTTTTTACTGAATGGAAATTAATCATCCGATGATCGATATGATTACTACTCATCTTGCTTCTTTAAGCAATTCGCCTGTAGAGATCGCTCATAGCATTATTCAGCGACGTACACAGAAGTTTTTCACGGCGGATCAGTTACAAAAGGAGGCACGGTTTATTTTTCAGCATCGAGAGGATAATACTTTTCGGCAATATTTTGTAAATTCCGTGAAATATCCGTATTCACCAAAGCAATTGCACATACTTTTTCGAAAATGTGCTACATTGCTTTTAGAACTTTTTGCGAAGATATATCAAACACGCCATTTGTATCCTTTGATTATTGATTCATCTGATGGTATTAACACTTATAAATTACATTCATTAGGTTACAAAATCACAGATCGTCACCTTCCAAGAGGCTTCGTTACTTCCAGAAAGCCATTCACGACCATTTTATGTGATTATTTATATTGCAAATGTACTAACTATATTAACTTCTCTAATGATGGTATTATTCTTTCGTGTGGGCATGGCTACCATAGCCATTGCTTGCAAATATGTGAATTTAAATGTTTAATTTGTTTGAATTATCTTCAGAACAAAATTAAAAAAAATATTAATGCGATTAAGGAAACTATAACGAACAGATTGGGTGAAAATGAATTCATTGATGAAGAAAATGAAGATGCGACTGATGATTCAGATATTGATGCAGCGGCAGATGATGCAGTAACAACGGCAAATTTATTTGAGAATGCAAAACAATCATTTCTTCAATTGTAATTTTTTTATTAAAAATTTAAATAAATAGTAATTGTTACGATATTATTGCGACATAAGTTTTATTGCTATATTACTACAGTACTACGTATGAAATTACTATGAAATTACGATTATCGAAATTCGCTGATTTGATTGGCTAAAACAATATGTATGATCAGGACTATCATTTCCTTATTTGGAACGGTCTCCCCTGTTCATTTATTTGCGCAACAATTACACAATGTTCATTGATGTTCTAAGCACGTCCAACCAATCAGAATTAATCAACTGCCAACATACACATAACCAATTTTTGCAATTTTTTTAAATATTTTGAGCGAAGTTTTCTTAATTACTACCTGGCAAAATTCTATAAAACATTTTTATTTTAATTCTACACATTCATACAATTAAGATAAAAAAATTTTTATCAAATTTTGTCTGATGGTTATCGAGAAAAGTTTAAAAAAATCTGTTCTGCCTATCTGGAAATTTTTTTTTTTAAACTTTGAGCAAAATTTTCTCACTATCTGACTAAATTCGATAAGTAAATTTTATTTTAATTCTATAAATTCACAAAATAAAAATAAAAAAAAATCATCAAATTTGGGAAGTAGCTGTCAAGAAAACTTCGCTCAAAGAAATAACTTGTTCCGTCTATCAGTAAATTGAGCTGAATTTTTTTAAAACCTTAGAAGTTTTCTCGATAATTTCCTGACTAAATTCAATGTTTTTTAAATTTTCTTTATTTTAATATGTAGATTAAAGTAAAAAAACAATTAATCGAATTTGGTTAGGTAGTTATCGAAAAAAAACCTTGCTTAAAGTTTAAAAAGAATTTGTCCCTCCTATTAGTAAGTTAATTTTTCCTTAAACTTTGAGATAAGTATAATCGATAATTTTCTAATCAGATTACATAAAGTTTTTTTCTTTTAATTCTATACATTGTTATACTTTTATCAAATTTTGTTAGGTGATTGTCAAGAAAACTTGCTTAAGCTTAGAAAAAGTCTGTTCCGCCTATTAGGCGAAGGTTAATTTTTCGTTTTTCATTACTTGCCAACCCAAATTTTCAAAAACTTGAATTTTTTTTTAAACAAAAATAATAATATTTATTTTAATCATTTTAATGAATTTAATTCAAAAAAAATCAATAGTTATTTAATCAAAATATAAAGACA
>CAJVPZ010004281.1:0-10114 GCA_910592135.1 Racocetra fulgida | reverse complement strand
TATGTAAGATTTTGCACCCGTACACCATTTCACCCTTCACTAAGCCATACACTTCGTTTCACTCCGTTCCTGGTATACGCCATATTTTCAAAATTTTATTTATATCATCTCTCATACAATGTAGAGTATCTCGTAAGTGTAACGACAAAAATCAATATTGTAATTAAAAAGACCTAGCCGCCGCACCAATTTTGTCACGGCAGATTCTCGATTTTGATTGGCTAACGACCGTGATCTACAAAATTTTTGCTTTACACTTTTACGTACTTCGTGCACCAAGACCACTTTAGATAGCCATTTTTATATTCTCGCCTTTTTGTCTTTGTCAGTTTGTCCGGAATAATACGGGATACATATCGGGTAATTTAGTAAGTGCCAGGCTTTAAACGTCCCCTTTAAACGACCCCGAAATTTGAGCTGGTCCGCCATGCTAATAATGTGTGGGCTCATTATTTTTAATAATAAGTTCACGGTCTAACGGTCGATAAATACATAATTTATTAGTAGGTGGGTTCGCAATTTTAATAACGGGTTCATGATCCCAATGGTAAATAGTTTGTGATTTCAATGGAGGGTGACTCAGAATTTAAAGCAAGTAAATTCGTAATTTCACATTAAATGAGTTCATAATTTTAATAGTGAAAAGGCAGCAATTTTAATTGTGAATATGTGTATTTACAATAGTAATAGGATTCATTATTTTATCAATAAATAGATTCACGATTTAGGAAAGATGCTTTTGCAATTTAGATAGTATTAATTTATAACTTTAACAGTGGGTAAATTATGATTCTAATTGGGCGAGATTGTAATCTCAACAGTAGTTAAGATTATGGCTGACCTACAATTTACTAATGTAGGTAGTAATTTCAACGATGGGCAGGTTTATTTCAATTACGCATGAAAGGGTTCATTATTTCAATAGTGAGCGGGAAAATTTAATCGTAGGTTCATTATTTTAATAATGAGTGTTCTTCTGTACAAATACTTTAATAACATCTATTTTTGTTTTATCAATCCTTTTGCAATTTGATTAATTGGATTTAATATTACAACACATCGACATCAATTATTACCATGCAGAAGGCACGGGTCATTTGCTAGTAGTTTAAATTTCCACACAAAACCCAACGCTTCGTTATATCAAGAATCTTGCTACGATAACTTAATGCAAATATATTATTTGGCTCAAAATCTTTAGTGATTTTGTTAAATCCAAAAGTGATTTACGATATTCTTCCATCATATAATTGATAACTAACTTAATGTGAATGTATTATTTGGTTCTATTGCTAATGATTTTTATAAATCCAAAAATGATTTACCATATTCCTCCATCATATAATAAATCATGCCACGATAACTTAATGAAGATGCGTTATTTGGCTCAATCTCTAATAATTTTGTTAAATCCAAAAGTGATTTGGTATATTCCTTCATCGTATAATAAGTCATGCCACGATCACTTAATGCAGATGCGTTATCTGACTCATTCTCCAATAATTTTGTTAAATCCAAAAGTGATTTGTCATATTTATTCATTATATAGTAAGCCATGCCACGATAGCTCAATGCTACTATGTTATTTGGCTCAATCTCTAACGATTTTGTTAAATCCAAAAGTGATTTATCATATTCCTTCATCATAAAATAAGTCATGCCACGATAACTTAGTGCTGATACATTATTTGGCTCGATCTTGTTAAATCCAGAAGTGATTTATCATATTCCCACATCATGCAACAAGTAATGCCACGATGACTTAATGTCAATGCATTGCTTGGCTCAATCTCTAATGATTTTGATAAATCCAAAAGTGATTTATTATATTCCTTTCTCATATAATTAATTATTCCATGATAACGCAATGCAGATGCATTATTTGGTTCTATTGTTAATGATTTTGTTAGATCATTAAATGATTCATCATATTTATTAATTTTAAAGTATGTTATCCCACGTAATGAATAAGCATTTAAGTCATTTAGTGCTTCATGAAATTTATTACATTCTATATATACTTTGGCTCGATAACATTTTAATGAATAGCTTGTGGGATATTCTTCAAGAATTTCTGTAAGTGCATTAATAGTTGTTTCAAGCTCTCCTAATTTATATGTTGTGTTTGCTTTTCTTAAAGATGGGTGAAAAAATTTGGGTGTCTTAAAAAATTTTCTTACCGTTGAATCAGATATCTTAAATTTTTGTTGAGATTTGAGTTTAGAGATATTTATTTCTTCTTCGTCACTACTTTCATCAGAAGTATTTTTATTGTGGTCTTGAGCAACATTATTATTATTATCTTCAGGCAAATGATTACGAATTCCTTGACAAATTGTTGACTGTGGCAAATTGATTACAGAATTTAAATCAATTATTTTTCGACACAATGGACAGGTTGGTTGTGATGTTTTATTAATAATTTGTTGCAATGCCTCAGGACTAATTAAATGTTCACAAGGTAAAATTTGAAAATTGTTGGGGATTTGATAGGTTACTGGACAAGATAATTCTGTAGAAACAATATCTGAAATTGAATCATCACTTGGAGTTATAGTATGAGGAAATGTTGTAATAGCCTTTTCTTTCTCCTTCTAATTATCTATATTGGTTTTATTAGTATTTACTAATTTTTTATCTTGTGAAACTTTTATATGAATTGCTTCTATCATATAATCTAGTTTTGATCCCTCTACTGAATTTAAAGATTATTTATAATCTCTAAAATCATTTTTAATAATATTATAAAATAGTGTATTTCTTTTTGATAATTTAGTTAAACTTCTATAGCTTTAAAACGGATAAAAGATAAAGGTGCTTTTTGCAAAGATTCTAATGCTAAATAATAACAAATACCTAATGTTGAATCTCTTTGAGTTTTTGCAATTAAGTCTTGTGTAATATCAAGAGCTCCAAACCATAAAGAATGTGGAAATGCAAGAGGCTCATTACCTAAAAGATTATTAATAAAATGCTTCTGATTTATAAGATATTCTTATTGAGCTATTGGATTTAACCAACTTTTGACACACAATGCATGTGAAATTCCCATTTTTACAAGTCCTGGAGCAATACCTAATATTATACGAATGAGTGCTTTCCTTCTATTTCTATATTTTCATGAATTTATTCTCATCATCTCTCATGCAATTAAGAGTATCTCACAAGTGTAATAACAAGAAATCAATATTGTAATTGCATTTTCCATCTTTATGAATTTTACTATCATTTGAATGTGAATTAAACTCCTCAAATTTTGATTTAAAAACTTTATTAAAACCTTCTTTATTAACTTCAGTTGATCGGGAATGTATCTCAGCAAATTTCATAACTGAGCATAAATTTTTTCTCTCAAATTATGTCTAATCCGAATTTCACTTTTGCAAATTACTTTTATAAGAGAAACTAAGGTGCGAAGATGCGATTCTAGCTTAGAGATAGCTTCAATGCTATAATATTTAAATGTGGATTAATCAGCTAAAAACTCAATAGACTCAATTAACATTTCATTTGATATTTTGTTATCTTTAATGATTTTTTTCAAGAATAAATATCATGATTTCTTAAATTGTTTAATAAGATCACGAGGATGGAATTCGGATTCAGAGACATCCTATTTATATAAAAGATAAGATATTCATCATATAGATCGATGTGTTACTAAAATTTCTAGCTTAATTGGCGACATATAAAAGTAATTGAAAGCAAGTATATGACTAATTTGTAGGTTTCGATGAAACTCATTACTTTTTTGATAATTTTTTTCGCATAGTGTACAGTACGCATAGTTATAACATACGTAATATACATAATACACGTAGCATTTACAAATCAGTTATATGTAACATTTTGCAAGGAACAATTTTTGTTAGAGTGCGAAAGACAGATTCATAGTCAAAATTTTGAGATAGGAATGCTTTTATGATTTGTTCTAGAAGATTTAAAAACATCTCTAGATAAGACTATTATTAATATGATATTGATATAAACTCCAACAAATTGCATCTAGTTTACCGAATACATTTTACTAAAAATTGTGTATTAGCCATAAAAAGATAATTTTTTGCTTCTCACCGACTTTTAATTTTATTTCCAAAAAAATTTGTGTACAAAAAATACATATAATTTTTAACACGGCCAGCTTATGAGAAACATTTATTGAATTTTTATGGTCGTATCTAAATAACCAGAAAACTAATCACACATATTTTTTAATTATGAATTTGTTATACGTTGCTGACCAGGTTTTTTTGTAAACTAATCTTGTAACATACTCATAATAGCCTCAAAATTAAGATAATTTTTCATCTTATTAAAAAGGTTCTTAAAAAATCTATGCTAAATTAAAATATGAGTTATAAATATATGAGTTTCTCAAGGCACGTTGAACACACTTTAGGAAATAGTGTGCCCAAATATATACTTGATTTCGATAAATATATTTTTCTTATTGTTCTCTAAATGCATATTGTTAAGTGTTGTCACAAGAGTATGCACTTAGATAGGTCTGACTATATTTAGTTTTAACTTAATACAAATTTATTTTTTATATACATGTGCATAATCATTCTGTTATATATGATGTTTCTAATCAATAATCTAAATTTAACTATATTTGATTCATTATAAGTCAATAATATAACAATTGGTTCTTTAAAATTAGTTTTGAGATTTAAAGCCAGATAAAATAATATATTAAAAAATTATTGTTAATAATAATATTAGCAAATTACTTATATATATAATATTTAATAAAATTTTAACAATAAAATATTCAAAAAAAAATTTATTAATATATTTAGATAAATTTATTTACATAAATAATATTAATATAATATAAATATAGTGCTATTAAAAGAAAACAGGATTTCATATTTTGAATTTTTAAGGCTGAATTTATTTATTATAAGTTTAAAAGCCTGAAATCTAGGTTTTTAATAGTATTTAAATGCAAACAAAAAGCTATCACTTTATTTATTGCTCTGTATATTATAATCTATATGCTGTGCTTAATAGCCATACACCAAATATTTTAATTTACCAACATGGCTAGTCTTTTAAAGCTTAGAGGATTTGATCTTTACTGTGTTTGACTTTCTTAGAGGTTTTAGCTTTATCTGAGATTTTTTTAGAGTTTTGCCATTTTGCTAGAGTTTTGCTATTTTGCCAGAGTTTCACAATTTCGTCAGAGTTTTGCTAGTTTTGACTTTTGCTAGATTTAGTTTCGACTTTTGCCATTTGCCAAAAAATAGTTTTGCTTAACAACAGTAGTCAATGCATTATTTGGCTCAATCTCTAAAGATTTTGTTAAATCCAAAAGTGATTTATCATAACTTTCTTTTTATAATAAATAATACCACGAAAACTTAATGCTGATGCATTATTTGGCTTGATATCCAATGATTTTGTTAAATTTATCATATTCTTTCATTATATAATAAATCATACCACGATATTTTAATGCAGATGCATTATTTGGCTCAATCTCTAATGATTTTGTTAAATCCAAAAGTGATTTATCATATTCCTGCATCATATAATAAGTCATACCACGGTAATTCAACATGGATGCATTATTTGGATCGATCTCTAATGATTTTGTTAAATCCGAAAGTGATTTATAATATTCCTTCCTTATATAATAAATCATGCCGCGATAACTAAATGCTAATGCATTATTTTGATCGATCTCTAATGATTTTGTTGAATCCAAAAGCGATTTATCATATTCTTTCCTTATATAATAAATCATGTCGCGATAACTTAATGCTAATGCATTATTTGGTTCAATTTCTAATGAATTTGTTAAATCCAAAAGTGATTTATCATATTCTTCCATCATGTAATAAGTCATGCCACGATGACCTAATGTCAATGCATTATTTGGCTCAATATTTAATGATTTTGTTAAATCCGAAAGTGAATTATTATAGTTCTTCATCATACAATGAGTCATACCACGATAACATAATGCTAATGCATTGTTTGGCTCGATCTCTAATGATATTATTAAATATAAAAGTGATTTGTCATATTTCTTTGTCATATAATAACTCATACCACGATAACGTAATGCAACTGCATTATTTGGCTCAATCTCTAATGATTCTATTAAATCTAAAAGTGATTCATTATATTCCTCAATCATGTAATAAGTCATACCACGATAACGTAATGCAAGTGCATTATTTGGCTCAATTTCTAATGATTTTGTTAGATCCAAAAGTGATTTTTCATGTTCCTTCATCATAAAATAAGACATACCACGATATCTTAATGCGGATGCATTATTTGGCTCAATCTTTAATGATTTTGTTAAATCCAAAAGTGATTTATTATATTCCTTCCACATAGAATTAATTATTCCATGATAACGCAATGCAGATGCATTATTTGGTTCAATTGCTAACGATTTTGTTAAGTCTTTAAATGATTCATCAAATTTATTAATTTTAAAATATGCTATTCCACGTAGTGAATAAGCATCAAGCCTATTTGATTTCAGTTTTATAGCTGAATCTAAATCATTAAGTGCTTCATGAAATTTATTACATTCTATATATACTTTGGCCCGATAACATTTTAATGAATAGCTTGTGGGATATTCTTCAAGAATTTCTGTAAGCGCATTAATAGCCATTACAAGCTCTCCTAATTTATATGCTGTGTTTGCTTTTCTTAAAGACGGGTGAAAAATTTTGGGTGTCTTAAAAAATTTTCTTACTGTTGAATCAGATATCATAAATTTTTGTCGAGATTTGAGTTTAGAGATATTAATTTCTTCTTCATCACTACTTTTATCAGAAGTATTTTTATTGTGATCTTGAGCAACATTATTATTATCATCTTCAGGCTAATGATTACGGATTCCTTGATAAATTGCTGACTGTGGCACAGAATTTAAGTCTATTATTTTCCGGCACAATGGACAAGTTGGTTGTGATGTTTTATTAATAATTTTTCGCAATGCCTCAGGACTAATTAAATGTTCACAGGGTAAAATTTGAAAGCTTTTTGGAATTTGATAAGTTACTGGACAAGAAAACTCTGTAGTGACAATTTCTGAAATCAAATTATCACTTGAAGTTAAGTTATATGTTGTGATAGCCTTTCCTTTACCCATTAAGCTACTTATATTATTTTTGTTAGTGTCTACTAATTTTTCATCTTGTGAAACTTTTACATGAATTGCTTCAATCATATGATGTGACTTTAACCCTTCTATTGAATCTAAAGAATATTTATAATCTTTAAAATCATTTTTAATAATGTTGTAAAGTAGTGTATTTCTTTTTGATAATTTAATTAAAACTTCTGTGGCCTTGAAACGAATAAAAGATGATGGTGATTTTTGTAAAGATTCTAATGCTAAATAATAACAAATACCTAAGGTTGAATCTCTTTGAGTTTTTGCAATTAAATCTTGTGTAATATCAAGAGCTCCAAACCATAAGGAATGTGGAAATGCAAGTGGTTCATTACCTAAAAGATTGTTAATAAAATGCTTCTGTTTTATAAAATTCTCTGATTGAGATATTGGATTTGACCAACTTTTTGATACACAATGCCATAAGCATTCAAGTAACAAACTTTCACCATATTTTAAAGAAAGTGAACATTCTTGAAGAAAATTTTGAATATTAAAGTGTAGTTCAAGTAGTGTTCTCCATCCATAATACCACGAAGAGATTGGATACTTCCAATTAAAGGCTTCTTGTAAACATTTAAACAGTAATTCTACACCATTGTCTATAGGTAAATCTGCACCATGTGAAATTCCTGTTTTTACAAGTCCGGGGCAATACCTAAAATTATACGAAGGATTGATTTTATTCTATTCCATATTTCTAAAAATTTATTCTCATCATCTCTCATACAATGAAGAGTATCTCGCAAGTACAATAACAAAAAATCAATATTGTAATTACGCTTTCCATCCTTATGAATTTTACTGTCATTTGAATGTGGATTAAAATCTTCAAATTTTGATTTAAAAACTTTATTAAAACCTTCTTCATTAACTTCAGTTGATCGAAAGTGTATCTCAGCAAATTTTCCTAACTGAGCATAAATTTTTTCTCTCAAATCATGTCGAATTCGAATTTCACTTTTGCAAATTACTTCTATGAGAGCAACTAAGGTGCGAATGTGTAATTCTAGTTCAGAAATAGCTTCAATGCTATAATATTTAAACGCGGATGAATCAGCTAACAACTCAATAGACTCAACTAACATTTTGTGTGATATTTATTATCTTCAATGATCTTTTTCAAAGAATAAATATCATGAGTACTTGTCCACTTTTTAAGTTTTTTAATAAGATCATGAGGTTGGAATTCTGATTCAGTGGCATCCTATTTGTATAAAAGATAAGAAATTCGTTATTTAGATTGATGTGATGCTAAAATTTCTGGCTTAATTAGCGACATATAAAATTAATTGAAAGCAAATGTATAACTAGTTTGCAGGTTTCGATGAAACACATCACTTTTTTAATTAGATTATTAATAATATGATATTACTATAAACTCTAAAGATATAACATCTAGTTTAATTTACTAAAAATTGTGTTAGGCCATAAAAAGATAATTTTTTGGTTTTCATAACATGAAGTTTTTTAAAAACGACCCGGCAACTCGGCTTATAATTTTATTCCAAAAAAAATTCATGAATAAAAAATAAATCTAATTTTTTTGCGGATTTCAAAAAATTTTTTTGAAGTTTTGCAAAATTTGACCAGGTCAACTTATGAGAAACAATTTATTAAATTTGTATGGCCTTATCTAAATTTCAGAAAACTAATCACACACTCTTTCAATTATGATTTGTTATTATACATCGCTGACCAGGTTTTTTGTAAACTAAATCTGGTAAAATAATCATAATAACCTCAAAGTTAAAATAATTGTTCATGTTAAAAAGGTTTCTAAAAACTATACCGAAGTTAAAATAGTCAAAATAGGAATTATAATTATACAAACTTCTCAAGGTACAGTACGTTGTGCACACTTTATGAAAGGGAGCACATCGGTTTCGTGTAATTTCACGTACACCAATTTTTTTTAGACAAATATGTACGCGATGTTACAGACCGATGTACGCAAATTTAGATTATTTTTTTCTAAAAATAGATTTACTATGTTTTTCTTAATAAAAATCTTGTGTAGCAATGCTTCGGAGGGTCATTTTAATACGTAGCAAAAATCCCAAATAGTGAGTGGTTTTGTACTAAAAATTTAGGTCACACAGTGTCACAGAAAGTCTCTGATCTCCGGATTTAATAATTTATTGTATAGCAGTAATTTCCGACTATACTATTTTTTTTTCATTTGTATAGTTTACATTTTAAAGTTAACCTTTTCCTTTCATCTTTGTTTTTATTTTTTAGGATGAGGCTATCGTTAAAATTTATGCCATAAAAACAAAAAGATGTAAAGACAATGATAACGTAAACTATACAAATATGGAAATTTTAGTATAGTCATCAATTACTTGGCTATGCAATAATTAAAACTAGAGTTTGATATTCGTGCGGTGAAGCCGCACTGTCGAGATTGCTGCCGAGTAAGTTTATTCACAAGTTTCGCCATCTAGTCTCAATTAGATACGTATAGCAGGTGGTGCGATATAAGTGAGGTTTCCACTCATTGATATATAATTTGATGTTTTATCCAATTTTAGCAACCCGTGCATGTGCCCATGGTATGGGCACAAAAATTTAGTATTTATTAATTGTGTGTCTAGTACTATTCGGCACTTGTGCCTGGCACCTTTTTGGCACCTTTTTGTCTGGCATATTGTGCTGTGCCTATGAAGTACCTGGAATTTGTACCCATGCCTATAAAACTGCCTGGCATTTGTGCTTATGCCAATAATAATTCCTGGCACTTTTGTGCCTATTGTATGAGCATGAGGCACTAGTGCCTGGCATGGTGTTAATTTGCCTGGCATGGGCATTTGCAGAGCCCTAATTTTAATAAATCAAAATTGAACACTTTAGGCGAGACCAACTGGATTCTGTGTTTTACATTACCCCCCCCCCCTCCCCAGCGTCCCCCCTCTCCCTCATAGTAAAAAAAAATTTGATAAATATATATAGGGCTCCGGGCTATTT
>CAJVPZ010004280.1:0-10114 GCA_910592135.1 Racocetra fulgida | reverse complement strand
TGTGAAAAATTTCGATTGGGGCAAAAAATTTTGTTTTCTTTTGAAAAGTTGCTTTCGAAAAATTTCCGTGTCCCTGACCCCTATATTGGGACAATAGTAAATTTTGGGGATAAGTACAATATAAATTTTTATTATATGCCTCAATCTGAGCGGAGTTAAATGAAAAGTATTTTTTTTTTATTAAGTTAACGATACATGTCAATTAATTGAAAGTTGTAGAGCTCATCGAGACGCATCTAACGGTGGTTAGATCATCCAATGGGCCGATTTGGATGATCTAACCACCGTTAGATGCATCTCGACGAGCTCTACAACTTTTAATTAATCGACATGTATCGCTAACTTAATAAAAAAAATACTTTTCATTTGACTCCGCTCAGATTGAGGCATATAGTTAATATCATAGGAATTTTGCCCCAATTTCTAATGTAGAAATTCTGCCGATCTTATCCGGATCAGCAATTAAATAAAAAGTTTTTCTTATATATTTTTAAATACAGTTATTTTTCTTACAACTATTTAGTTTGTTATAGCAAAAATAGTAATTATTATAAATAAGTAAAATAATAAGAAAATTCTATTGACCCAGATCAAAATAAAATTTAGGGTTAGTGCGGGCCAGAATTATGTTAATGCCAGCTGGGTTTTTATATTAAAAAACCCTGGTCAGCATCAACATAATCTGGCATACACTAACTCAAAATTTTGTTATAAGTTATTTTGACCAGTTCAAAATAAAATTTCCTAATAACTTAATACAGCCAGACCTTTTTAAATGCACGTTGTCAGAACCAGCTTTAGAGCATGCATTTAGGGAGGGTTGCAATTAAAAAACACCAATAAAATCATAATGTGACTATTATCATGTGATAAACATGTCTTTAGTAGCTTATAATAATGAATTTGATTGGTTGATAATCATGTGGATGCATTTATGGAGAGAGTTTTTATAGGTGGACCAGACAATTAGCATGCATTTACAAAATAAAGAACGTACATTTATCTATATAGGTCCGGGCTTATATCATGCATTTAGAGGGGTGCTGCATTTAGAGAGGATGCATTTAGGGTCTGATTGTATATAATAAAAAATAAATTAATAAAAGTTTATTCAAATTATAATAAAATTCTAATATATTGTATATAAAAAGGTGTTAATAAAAACCAAACAAACAAATTGTTTTTAAATATATTTTTTTAAATTTTAAATTAAATATCTTAATTATTTATTCACTTTGACTATTTTTTCAATATTTTTTATTAAATTGATCTGTTGGTTACAGAATATATACTGTACCTCTTAATATTTAGATTTAACATTCTGCAGTTACTTCTAAGAGCACTTTCAAGCAACTAGCTATATCAACTTAAAAAACCTTGTTAAATTACTCTTCTATAATAAAATATCATCAAATTAATAGCATCTTCTTATAAAGAAGTAACAAAAAAATTAATACTAATATTAATATTAAAAAAAGAAAACAATAAAAATAAAAAATCTAATAGTCATAATTATAAATCTGTATCAAGCTTTAAAAAATCATATATAACAATATAAAGAAGCTTTGTATTTATTTTTATTCTAATAATATATCTGATATATATTTAAAAAAACTTTTTAATAATACACAGGTCGAATACCAAAATATCAGACAAAATATCAGCTGTTCGATATTCCTATATATAATAACGATATTTTATCAAGATATCTATAAGAGATATAGGTCAACTATATCTTGTCAAAATCAGACTGAAATTTTAGCTTTTGAACCAAAAGTATTAGTAAATATTGGCTGAAAAATATCTCGCCAAAATTAGCTAGTATTTTGAAGGAACAGATATCATCCATTAATATTATTTTAAAAAAATATATATTATTTTTATTTAATATATTGTTTAAGTATAGTTATTTATATAAAAATTATTGTATAATGATAAAGTATTTTATCAGATATGTATGTAGTATAATTCTTAAATATATCAATATACATAAACATCAGTTTCTGATCATATATAAATTTTGAAATAGTAATTATAATCTGGATAATTAAATTATATATAATATAAATTGTATATAATTAGATATTATATATTCTATCTAACAGAATTACAGACATATATTCATGAGGTTTTTGTAAACCAATGATATAAGTACTGGCAACAAATCTACCCAGTATGTTATATATAGGAATTATGCAATCACGATCTACATTATAAAACTCCTTATTCCATAATTCCACATTATATAGTTTATCATCATTTTTGCCGATATTAAGATGATATCTTAATTTTTTATCTTTTACCTTTTTATACCAATGGATGTATGTGAAATTATGCTTTGTTGATGCTTCTGAGTAGTCAATAGAATGCTCAAAAAAGAATTGAACCTGGCCTGGATATGTAGTCACATCATTATCATCTGAAAATTTTGCAAGAATTCTTGAAGAATTTTCATGTCTCTTTGAAAAAGTTGAACTGAAAACTTCAGCACTTATTTGAATTCTTCCATATTGGTTTATAATAGGCGATACAGCTATTGACCTATCTAATGCTAAATCCACTGAATGAACAAATATATTAGTTTTATATGCATTATTATAATATTCAGTAAGTAGCTTTACAAATTCTTGGAAGACATAGACATTCATTTTCTTTAGTATAAGAAAGGTTCTAGGAAATGAATCAGACCCTGTATCAGTACTAATTTCTTCTTCAATTGACCTTGATATAGAAATGAAATCTATCATTTCATTATTAGATATATCATAAATGCTTAAGCTCCCAGCCAAAGGTTTTGGATCCAAAATAGACAAACTTTCAAGTAAATAAGTATCATTACTATTACTAATTAATCCATCAATGTATCTATTTCTTTAAATTATGTTCATAAGTTCCAGTTCAATTTTCCTATTACTATTTTCGTAGCTTCCTATAAAAAAATAAATATATATATATTATATATATTAGAATTATAGGTCTATCATAAGGCAAAAAGGGAAATTTAAATCATTGAAATGTTTTTATGATAGAATTCAAAAAAGAAAATTTTAACAATGAAAATAATTAGTAATCATTGTTAAAATTTCCTTTTTTGAATTCTACTGCCATCTATATCTATATATAAGATTGGGATCGTAGGTAATTTATATGTGTTACATGATTTTACTTTACAAATTTAGTAATAACTAATTTGGTTTAGATGAATTCTAAGATACATGGGATATAGGGGTATCGGCTAAATTATTAATTTTCATATATATATTACTTACCTAGTAATCCATTCATTCACTCAAAACTAAAGCACCAGAAAGAATTTAAGGTTTTGTAGTCTAAAGCACATTCACATATATAGAGGCTTAGGTGAATGTTTGGTAATATTTTTTCAGAACCATATATTTCTTCAATAATTTTTATCATCGCTATTAGATATTGATATGCCTCTTTCAAATCTTTTTCACCAATAATTCTACAAACTAATATACTATATGCCTGAACAAAATAAGTAAGAATCTTTTTATCAGTGGCACACAGCAGATCCCAACAAATTGTGGTTGTATATACAAGGATAAAGGTCTTCCATTAATCTGCTATGAACCTTAAAATCTTTCTTCAGTAAAAATTTTGTGAGAGATTCTACCAATATCGGATAATACAATGATTTGGTTAGTCGACAACTGTATAATTTCTAATTTTTGAGGAGTTAGCTGGTTATCTTCAATCTATAACTTAGTTATGATCTATTTTGCTATACCCAGAAAGAGGCAATGCATTGGGACCACCACTAGAAATCTAACAGAATTAAAGTATAAAAGCTTGTAGATTTCTGACCATCTGATAAGAGTATTGAAAACATGTTGTTTTCTTTAATCTGCTGTCTTACAATTTTTCTATTTTATAGCATCATTTCAGATAAGGTTGTGGTCATATTCTATGAACCAGAATCTATATCAGAAATACTACCAAAATGAGGTTGATTCCAGGTGTTATAATTGGCTCTTTTATAATAATGATGACATATGATCTTAGCCAAAATATGCCCACAAAGCTTTCTTGTTGCAGGTAAATTACTAGAACAACAAATTACAGCATATTTTATTCTTTTGCCAGATAGAGACTCAAACGTAGCTGATAGGTCTATTCCTTCCCAAAGTTCTATAAGCTGGTCAACAATTGGCACTAGATAGTGATTCAATTAATACAGCTTGGTTCTAAAGATCCAGATATAACAGCCAATATTATTATATTAGATGGTTTAAACCTTTCGTATAATGATAATAAATAAATAAAAAAATAAATGTAAAAAAAAAGAGCGAATATAAAAATAAAAGAACGAATGTAAAAAAAAAAAACTAATATAAAAAAAAAAAAAAAAAGAACAGAATAGAAACCTTTCTTGGCAAGGAAGATTACATATAATAGCATATATAACTCCACACTATATTGAGAAGATTTGAACTGTTAAAACCAATCTAAATTTATCATCAATCCTATATGGCTATCAGCTGTTTCTGGATGAAAAAATAGAATCTCTTCATCATTAGAGAATGATTTCCATATCCTACCATCATATATATCTGACAATTGGTTTTTGAAAGGTCTATAGACCCATCTTTTACATGTCTCCTCAAACCCTGATCTCTGGAACAACTTTGTGAACGTTTGTTTAAGGTCTATAACAGGATAAATGGATATTGGCTTTCTGATTATGCCATTTTTATCTTGACTTTCTTTGAAAGTATCGCATCACATGATACTCTTCTGCTGATATTAATATAGTTTGCTAATTCCACATAAGTATAGCGAAGTATTTTTGGATTTTGTCCTGCTTTCTTTGTGATACATCTTTTATGTTATATAGTTTGCAACAAAATTCATATGCAGCAAATTTTGTTGCATTATTAGTTATACTAATCATATTATTTGCTACTTCTATTGAAGTAGGAAAGCTATAATATTTATCCTTATTTATGTTAGTTAGCAAATATCGCAAATACTTAATTAAAGAGTCAATGCTTGTTTTAGAATGCCAAAACTTTTGTTAATAATGAAAAACCTATAGTACATTTTTATCAATAGTTCGAGAAGTGGTTTCAGAGTTATATCTAAATTAGATGCATCAAAGCTTAATACATTTTCATCTTCACTTTCTTTTTCAGTTTCATGGGTTTTATCACTCCTCGTATCATCATTTTCAAGTTCATTAGTAAAAAAAAGAGACAAATCTTCTCCAGGATAAAAAGCTGATGTCTTTGTATTATAGAAGCCTTCGGGAAGCTTCCTAACAAAATACTGAAGATTTTCTGGCTATAGTAAAGGAACTAAATTATATTCCTCACTATCTGAATAACTATCTTTTATAGAACGTAAAAAAGAAAAAAAAATTGGTTAATTAGAATAAAAAAAAAAAACAAGAAATAAAATAAGAAACATAAAGAAAAAAAAAACAAATTTCACTATCTGTAAAATCAATATTATCCTGATGTATTAGAAAACTGCTGTTTATCGTATTTGAAAACCCTTTTCCATTAAAGATATCTTCCTGCTGATAGCTCATCTGCTATTGTAAAATAATACGTTTTTGATTAACAATTAAGAGCTTCTATTCTTCTGCTTCATGTCCTTCAGCCTTAACTCTTGGATCTTTTTCTTTACCATTGCACTTACTACAGAAGCATAGTACTTTACTGCATATACGTTTTCTGTTTGTAATGGAATGGTAGGTTTTTTAATAATTCCTTTACCCTTTTTGTAAGTCATGATAAAGATATAAAAAAAAGTGACTAAGATATTGACAAAGAGATTGAAAGCAAAATATAAAAAGAAGTAACTAAGATATTTGAAACAAAGATATAAAAAAAGCGACGATATTGACAATTTTTACAATCACGTCTTTGCCTATTTATATTAATTATTTTTATACAAGCTTCTTATAAAAAAAATGAGGTCATTAAAAATTTATTTGTATTTTTTGTTCGATACACCTATCGGACAAACAAATTAATGTTTATTTGTTTTTATTATTATTAATTACACTAAAGATTTTTGAATTCTTTGTTCGATACGCATATTGGACTGACAAATTAAAGTTTATTTTTTTTGATAAATTATATATGATTAATTATACTGTAAGTTTATTTTTTGTATTCTTTGTTTGAACAAATTAAAAGGTAATAAATAGTTTAATTAAATTGAAGTTTATTTTTTGTATCTTGTTCGATATACGTATTGGACTGACAAATTAAAAGTTTATTAATTACACTGAAGATTTTTGAATTTTTTGTTCGATATACATATCAGACTGACAAATTAAAGTTTATTTTTTTTAATAAATTATATATTATTAATTACACTAAAAAGATTCAAAATAATCATTTGTTTTGCCAAAAATTGCTCATATCTTAAAAATCAGTATAAGAAACCACCTTTTGTGCTCTAATGAAAAATTTTTGTTAGCCAATTTTACTATATAAACTACTCTTCTCTAGATACTAACTCTAACAAATTTTAAGAATTTTGTCTGCTCATCCAACCTTGTACTATGCCAGAACAACAACAAATGATACAATTAAAGTTTAATTTGTTTTGGAGTATACTTTTTTTTTTATTATATTATGTCTATACAAAATCAGATATTTTAGAGTTATATATGTATATAATCGGTTATTTGATAAATAGCATAAATCAATTTTTTATATATAAATTATATTAAAGATGACATTTATTCAATTATAGATATTATATAAACATGAAAAATAATTAAATTTATTTCATAATACATGTTAGTATAATATAATAATATCTATACTATATATTTCAATTAATAGTATTATAAAGATAACACAAATATCAGAGTTAGTTAAAATATTATTGAATCAAAACATTGATACGACAATCAGAAATAGTTAAAATATCATTTGAATCAATACATCATATAATAATTTATTTTACATTGACATGTAATAGTTTAAATAATAAAGTGAAATTTATTTACTTACGTGTTAAATAATAAATCTGATGACAATAAAATTGACTTGTTTTTAGTATTAGCCAAAAAGATATAAAAGTAAACAGTTTTTTAATTTCTTTAACTCTTGATTTTACCAGCCTTCTTAAAATAGAATTCCTTTACTTCATGTGGCTTTCTGTTTCCTAATATAAACACAACCGTTTTTCTTTCAAGTTCCATAAATAGGTAATAGTTTACAAAGTTCTTTCACTTTACTCTTCAGCAAACTTATAGAAATATCAGCTTTTTTACCTTTTTTTCTATTTTCCTTCTGCCAATATTCTTAGATAAATATATCACACAAGTTTTGACAAAACTTTAAGTTATAGAGTGTGGCAACTTAGTGAAGTGGTAAAGTTGTCACACCCCCAAGCGGTAGAGTATAAGTTCAATTCTTACAGAAGACGAAAAATTGAATTTAGAAAAACGGATTTGGCAACTATCATTATGGTTGGGAAAACTTGAGACCCTGTAACTGTGATCATATCAAGATAAAAATTGGAAGGTTCTGGGGCATTTGTGTAATAAAGGAGTTACACAAAGGCATGCAAGCCAGTTTAGTCAGTACAAACTCAAGATAAGTCTTTCAGAATTGCAAAAAGCCACAGGGCCAATACGGCAGTGGAGTGCTTACTTGGGAAGTCCTGAATAGAGAGATAGTACAGATCTTCAATGATACTACATGCAGATTAATACCTGAAGAACCAGATAAACTAAACAGGACCAAAGTGTTTGGCAAGGCACTCCATCAACCAGGCTACCAGAGGAGTAACTGAAGAAAAATGACCCAATTATGGGAACCAGGAGCAGGTTATAGTTCTTCTGAGCCATCTAGATTAGTAGTTTGGAATTGCTAAGAAACCGGGAAAAGTCTGTAGATGTACCGGAGTTTGGGTGAACTCTATAAGGGCAGTAATAGGTAACTATAGCAGTCTCAGCTCGCAAATACTTGTCCTTGGACTTGGTGTAAGTTATCAAAAAAGACTAGGCAATACAGGAATAGTAGGTACCGAACTGCTCTAGCAGGTGATGCACTTGAGGATGAATTGGTTAACCATGCTGGTAGTCTTATAAGTGGACGCAATGATCTTGGAACTTGGACTGACTTATATATCGCATATTATGGGTGAGATTAGATGGATTGACATAGGAAACTCAGATCAGAGAGTTTAATTGGATAATTTAAGTAATAGTGGGTTACAGGTACAGCATCTAGTATAGCACCTAGCACATAGGTAGATTACTTAATTAGGCACCCAAAAGGTGCAGATATGGCTAGAATGTATTCTCATTAGAATGTATTTGTTTGAGGCCCCTTGAAAAGAACACCATATAATCTAATATCTAATAAAAGTGATAAGCCAAAGAGACTAACCTTGACTATAAAAAAAAAAACAAAACTTTAAGTTTTAATATAGAACTAACAGCTTTTTTTTTGACTTTCACATTTTTTTCGCTCGTTGGTGTTCTACAGGTAAATATACTTCAGGATAATCATTTTGCTATGATAAATATTTAGCTAATGTATCTTTTTTTGAATTTATATTAGTTTTAGAAAATTTTAGATTTTATTTTTTGGGGTCTTTTTTCTATTTGATATTATGCCGCGTTTAACACTCTTTTGTTTTGAACTATCTCTAAGATCACAGCAAGTAATGAATTCCAAAAAAAGAAGCTGTTCACATTTCTACTACAGTTCTGATTTATCTTCCGAATCCTCGCATTTATGTTCTCGAAATTGGCATTCTCATCATTATCGTTCTCATTCTCGTTCTTGTACCTGATATTCCCATACTCATACTTGACATTCTCACTCATATGCTAATCACTTTCGATTGAACTCGTATGACCGTAATAGTTCGGATAAAAGGAGTCATAAATGTACGAAAGTAAATACATTAAAAGAAGGTAAACTAATTAATATTTTATTATTATTTGATATATTTATGATAGGAATATTAGCAAAAATATTTTTCTCTATATAACTATACTAATTCAAAATAACAAATATACCTGGCTGATACCTAGATGTAATTTGCTTCAATAAACTTTAAGCTTCTCTCTAAATTCTAACTTACTAGAAAATTAAATCCTTTGTCCATTGGTTAGTACTATATATATATCAAAATTAATTTTTTTTGTAGTAATAAAATACAAATATAAATTTAAAGAGCAAAAGCAAAAAAAAGAAATACCTTAATATTAAATTTTAATTTATCTAAATAAATAAAACTAAATAAAATAGTTGATCTATAGTATAGGTAGGCAACAAACTTAGGTTAGTAGGTTAGGGTTAGTTTTTTTATATATAACAGAGATTTAATATAAGAATATAAATATTAACCATATAGTATCATATTAATAGTCATCATATATATTATATGTTTACCTATACTATATATAATCCAATAAAACAAATAATAAAAGGAAAAACAAAAGAAAAAACAAAAATAACACTATTAAATTTAAGCAAATTTGTAAAAATTATATATATATATTTTTTAATCTTTAGCAACCTTGCTAGTAATCTTTTATTAAGATTATTATATAACTAAATTAAGCTTAATATTTAGACTTAACATCCTCTAAGGTGCTTAGAAGCAGTTTGCTATGCTGGTCTAAAGTTTGTTTCAATATCAGAAGATTAATATCAGATTAGCTACATCGGGAAATTTTTTAAATAGATTTCAATTGATATATAGCACTTAATCAATTTATATTGATTTGGAAACTTCGATTGACATCGTTAATAATCATAAGTTATCAAAATTTTGTATATATCGAAAACTGATAGTAAACGATATATATCAAAAATTCGATAACTAATGAAATAAAAAAATCATTTATTAACGTTATAATGTAAACTATCGATATATAGTATACTATATTATATAGCGAATATAAATGATATATATCAAAAATTCGATAACTATCGAAATAAAAAAATCGTTTATTAACGTTATAATGTAAACTATCGATATATAGTATACTATGTTATATAGCAAATATAAATGATATATATCAAAAATTTGATAACTATCGAAATAAAAAAATCGTTTATTAACGTTATAATGTAAACTATCGATATATAGTATACTATGTTATATA
>CAJVPZ010004279.1:0-10114 GCA_910592135.1 Racocetra fulgida | reverse complement strand
AAAATAAATTACTAAAATTAGATTAAATTTAAAAATAAATGAAACAGAGATTTAAATTGTGTAATCTGATTTGTAATTAGGGTGGAGAATGGGCCAAACCAGGCTGGGCTTTGCCAGGCCTATACCCAGGCCCAAAAAAAATTTTGGGCCCAAACCCGGCCTAGAAAAAAAAAACCCCCAGAATAATGGGCCGGGCCAGGCCTTAGGCCCAGCCTGACCTGGCCCAGCCCGGCTCAACCCAGTCTAATAAAACTTCTAAATATTTAATTTTAGACTAACAATAGTCTATATAGCCATTTTTTATAGCATTATCTTGTCCTAACTATTTTTATTTTTAGAAGATATTATGATGATATATTTATTCCAAGTCTTTTCATAATTTATACATAAAAGATCCTGAATTATATTGATAGCAATTACTAAAATTATAGTATTAATTAAAAGATTAATCCAATAATCCCTAAAAGAGATTTATTAAAGGACCATTATTACTAAACTGTTGGGGTTGCACAATATATAGTGTAATTGCGGGTTTTTACATGGCTATTGCAAAATTTATATAACCGTTGTGGTTTTATATACTATTGTGGGTTTTACATATTTATTGCGGGTTGGGTTTTACATATCTATTATGGGTTTTATCAAAAATTATTGCAGATTTTAACCTGTTATAAAAAAAATTAAGTACGTAATGCTTCTTGATTAATTAACTTTTTTTATTGATGCAAATTTTGCTTATCAGTCAGACACTTCTTTCTGCATTCAGTACTATATTTGAAATTCCAGAGTCTACAATGTATTATCTTGCTGAACGTATTACCGGTATGTAAATCATGTTGAATAAAATATCATCATCAAACCAACCTTGTTTTTATCTAAATTCTATTTTAATAAACAACCTTTTTTCCCAATTACTGTCCAGGTGAGCGATATTATGGATAAATTCAGAATAGAAACAATAACGTTTCGTAACAGCAGAAGCTTGCAGAAGTTTGAACAGGAGGAAACATACTCGATCCAAAGTGAATCCCACACATGGTGTAATAAATTAAAACTAATATAAAAAATTTTAGTTTTAATTTATCACAATTGATCACACCATGTATAGGATTCACTTTGGATCAGGTACGTTTCCTCCTGTTAGGAGTTTGTCGTGAAAAACTTGGCAAGTTTAACCATGCAAGAAAAATTAATGAATTACTCAATATGTATTACAATGATTACGTAATGATATATATTTTTAATGAAAATCACAAGACTTAGTAATATATTTTTTCCTCTTTCATCAAATTAGATGGAATTATAATATAATCACGGTAAAATTACTATAATTTATAACAGCCTTTTGAATGTAAAGTATTTTCTGAAGTTAAATACCAAAACTGTTATATCTGCGGCATCTTTATTTCAACTTTTATCATTATAAAATATCGGGCATATAAAATAGTCTTATCATTACTGTTTTTGAATTAATACAGTAATAGAATTTTATGAATACAATGAAGCTTTAATATATTTCTATTTAGAGATGTGTGAATGCATATTTTTTTAGCTTCGCATTGCATAATGCAGCATAATGCTAGCATGCAACATTATGCAATCATGGTGTTCTACCAAAATCAAGAAGACGATTCATATCCAATCTTTCTTATCTTCAGACAGAAGCTTACTATTTTATGATATTTAGCCTGCTTTATACAGGTAGAAAATCACTAACTGATGCTACATATCACTTAGTATTATATATGATATAAAATATAATATTTTATTAATTTTTGTTGCATTAAAATTATATAGTAATTTCTATATGCACTTTTAAATTTTAAAATGTCTACATTACATTATGTGACATTATGTTTTGCATAATGTAAGGCACATAATGCAAAATGCCCATCTCTATTTCCATTGCAAGAACAATAGTAAAATGCGGGTTCATAAGATTTATAAAATCCTATAATTCGAAAACAGCAATGGCGCTTTATATAATCTAATGCGTGTAAGCCTAATGCAAGCAGTGTTAAAAATTCACTGTGCATAAATGCAAGATAATGTATGTCATATGATAACTAGAAGCTGACTTATGTTTTCTTAAGTTGTTATAAATAATGCACTGTTAGAATTGTAGAAGTCAATGTGCATAGAGTAAGAGAGAACGTACGTACATGCGTACTTTAAAAAGAGTCAAGAAAAGGTTCAAAATTAAAAAAATTTTCCCTTTGCAAGATAGGTCAGAATTAATAGAAAATGAACTACGGTATAACAATTGATATATTAAAGAGACTGTTTTTTTTTTGTATTCTAAATTAAACTTATGAGATTGTTCTAATAATTAGAAAGTGCTAGTCCTATTGTCAGTGAAAGTGAAAATAAAAGCCCAGAAATAGTCGCTATTAATGAAAGTACCGAAATAACCATTGTTAATAATAATGCCGAAATAACCACCATTAATGAAAGTGCTGAAATAACCGCTATTAATGAAAGTGCCAAAATAACCACTATTAATGAAAGTGCCGAAATAATCGCTATTGATGAAAATGTTGAAAAGACTACCACTGATGAAAGTTCTGAAACTACTAGTAATAAAAAACGTAAAACAAATGAGTTGTGGGTTTTTAAAGAAGGTCATTTTAAGCATGATCCTAAAAATAGTAAATATTCATGTAAATATTATTCTATAAAGTAGTTAATATTTATGGTATATAATTTATCAGAAAATTATGCTAAATGTGCATATTGTAAAAGTGCTCTAAAATATGATAATACGACAGGAACTAGGTCATTAATTTGTCACCTAAAAAACACAAAATGTAGCATATATCTTAAAAATAACAAATCACAACAAATGTTACAGCTTTCTTCGTTAGGCCTTACTACTTACAAATTTTCCCAAGAAAGAAGCCGTCAAGATTTGATTAAGATGATTATAATGCATGCATACCCGTTCCGTATAGTTGAACACGAAGGATTTCTAACCTTTGTTAACAACTTGCAACCACAATTTAAGATCATAAGTAAGAAAATGGTGCGCAAAGATTCTCAAAAAGTTGTCGAAGACTTTAAATTGAAAGTCCGTATAGCAATTCAAGAAGCACAGGGAAACCTAAGTTATACAACAGATTTATGGACGTCGAACCAAACTCTCGGATATATAGCCGTTACATGCCATTTCATTGATAATAATTGGGAGCTTCAAAAATTCGTTATAGCCTTCAAACTAATTCCTGCACCGCATACTGGAATTGCTATTAGTGAACTGCTTTTTAAATGCAGTCGGGGATATTACCAAATATAGACATCGATTCTAGAACAATCTGTAGGATTTTGATTGGCTCCCAATTAATGATTGTTTCACTTTTTTTACTTTTTTGTCATGAAGCAAATAAATTTTGTAACACTAGACTACTACTAATAATTATTCAAATTAAAAGTAGAGCGCTTCTAGTCTTATAATCAATCAACATCTTCCCGTAATCAACTTGGTTTAAAAAAGTAAATGAAAACCAAAGACTTACGAATTTGCATGTTTAAGTTGTAATTTTAATGCTAAAATACAGAAATACTAACGTTTTTACAGTATTCTATACTAGGATCTAACAATGTCGCAACCCGTAAGACCAAAAGCTGCAGATCTCCCTTGTATATTCAGTGGTCTAGTTGGTACTTACCATAAAACACTCGATCTAGAGATTTGTGAAACAAAAGAAAGGCAAATTTGGCGTCATGCTGACACTCAAAAAACAGCTAAGCAGCTTCCATTGTATCATGTTTTTATACCTGAGCTCACAGATCTTCATCCTTTTTTAAGCTCTTACTCGATCTGCGAAAAACATTATAATCAAGTTATAGCTGCTAATCATTTTTATCAGTGGCTTTTAGATCATACACACAAAAACAAGAAATCTCGAATCGATACTAATTTTTCAGACGATTCGGTTTCTATTTATAATTCTAGTGTTCATGAGGAGAGCGATAGTTCTATTGTTCAAGAAGTTTATAATTCCAGCATTCATAAAGAAGTTTATGACTCAAGTATTCATGAAGAAATAATTAATAGTGACGAGTCATATATGTTAGAGGATTTTGAACAAGCCAAAGAAATGTTGGAAAATCTAGATCAAAAAAATAAAAAGCGTATAACAAGTCTTGTTAGTGAAGTTATGAAATTACGGCAGCAAGTAACAGATCAGGAACGGGAAATCTTAGATCTAAAGAGTCAGATAAATGAATGTCAAGAAGAAATACTTCAAATAAAGGGTCTATATCGAAAGCTTTATGAGGAGAATGAAAAACTTACTAATCAATGGAATTTTCGATTTTGTAATCAACATAGACGTATACAAGCGGTTACTGAGATTGCACTACTTGAACGGGAATCCTTATACAAAGATATCGAACTTATTATTAAAGACAATAATAGATTTTCTTTAGAAAATCTATTAAATTACACTCCGGAAGCATGGCTAAGTTAACGCAATCAGGTTATTGTAAAGTTTATTGAAGCATTAACTCAGAATAATCTTAATTCAGATCCCTTAAATTCCGAAAAACTGCCATGACTGTCGACTTAATATACGGGTCTAGACACAAAAAATATGTGTCGGAAATGAGTCTTGTGGCGTCAGCCATAAAATACTCTATTGCAAGATCAAAAACTATAATTAATATCGATGGCCATATTACTAATTCAGGATCTTACACTCGTTTTCAGAATTGGTTGAGTGAATTGTCTGAAGAATAAGAACTGTTACCTAAAGGGTTTTTGTTTGTGGCATTTGATAACGAACAACGGGGCAAAAAAATTATCTTGACCGAGGATCCAACACCGTGATATTTCACATTGTTACCAATTTTGCTGCATTTAATATGGAGCCACAAAATTATGCTCAACATACGGATGTACCTTGGATATCTCATTCTCTTGAGAAGTCACACTACGAAAGCCTATTTGATATTACATCTGAAATGCAGGAAGTGATAAATAAAGAATTGCATGCTTATATTTCTGAAATCATTAATTTATTATGTCAGGAAAAATTATCTACAAGTAACAATATTGATTCTCTTATTGACAATCTAGGATCAAATAACCGTTGCAACAAACAATGTCCTAATTGTAAAGAATCGAATATTGAAAATCGAAATAAGTTTGTCTAAAATGTAAAGCTCGCCTACCTACTTTGTCAGAATTGCCGAAACAGAATTTTTGTGAATTGGAGAAAGATATAACAGATCGACCAATTATGTTTAAGCCTTACGTCGTTAAAAAGGCAGATAGCTTACCTACTGTACCAAAAATTAGTATTACTCAGAAATCGGTTGTTGACCAAGGAGTTAATATTCCAGAACTATATATACCCGACCCTCTTAATATTAACTCTAACACTATCGCGAATGTCGAAAAAGTTCTTCTCTATATTGAACAAATAGCAGGAATTAAAGATGGGATTCGTAAATGGGTGGCTGTGACATGTGATGGTGTTCCATATCATTATATAATTAAAGTAAAAGCTAAATATCCGTGGCTTGTTCTCATTCCTGGGCAATTGCACAAAGAAATGAATATGCTTCGAGCATATGTGGAGTTGAATTGGTAAATAAATTCCTTTTTTTTTCAAAAAAAATTTTTCACTAACATATTTTTCAATTATTTATAAAGGAATATCGATCTCAAATCGTTTGCGATATGTCAAGGATATAAAACTGAAGGTCAACTTGCTTATTTCAGAAAATGTCATGACCATCACAAATCGTGGGACTCGGTCTGCAATATTTATCATCAAGCAATGGCCATGGAACTGGTGTGGTTATACGTTAAAAATAATTTAAATCCATCGGTAGAGGGATATTTGGTCTGGAAAAAAGAACAGAAAGACCCACTCTATTAAATAAAATTTGAACAGATAAAATTTTAATTTGATTGAAGTTTGTTTTTTAAAAATATACAACAGAAAAATGTTAAACGTTCTAACGAGTCCAACAGAGATTGGAACCTTTAAGAAAATCTTCACCCAGGTCTTATTTAATTACCTTAATTATCTGGGTAATTTATTATATATTCCAAGTAGTCGTATAATACCACTTTTTACCTATAGAGTCACTGCAAATATTATCTGAACCTCCTGCATTCCTAGGTCTTAAAAATTGATTAATATCTATTATTCAATTCGACGGTGATGGTACTTCAACAAGGGATATGATTGATTAAAAATCATGATATTACTTGTGCATATTTAAGAGCAAGATATTCAGGTAAAGCATCACTGTGCGATTATAATTTTCAATAATCTAGAATTTTAGAATTTCATATATAGCTATTTGTATTCATTATTATAGAGTAACTTCCCAAATAAATCAATCTCAAACACTAATTCAATATATTTATTAATAGGGATTCGAATTTGTTTTATAAACAAAAATATGAAGATGCAGACTATCTATTTCAACAAAATTATGCCAATTGTCTAGAACTTACCATTGATAAAACAAAAAAAAACCAGTAAAGTACTCGAGCACTAATTGTCATCGATATCGCACCAAGAAAAATGCTATCAGTTTAATCAACATGAAGCCGATTTGAAATCTTCGTATCATATTGGATTTATTAACTCCGAATTATTTTATCTCTAAATATCTGTTGTATTATTTTTGATAATACATACATATATTTATTTATTTAACATACTAATTATAAAATTTTATCTTAAATAGATATTTTGCTATCTACAAGCTATTATTAATTATCAGACAGCTATTAGAAGAAATGATATATTATTAAAGAGGGCTGCAAAAAGAGCCTTTTCTCCAATATGGTCGGCACGACGCCATCCCATCTATCGTTTGATAGAAGTTTCAGACGAAGTACAACTAATACAACTTAAGCCGATAGTACAGAATGTTATAGAGAAAAATAGTGTAGTTTCACGGTCAGGACTTTTTAATCAGCATCAAGGGTTGGATGCAATTTTGGAAGAAATAAATAAAATTCTAAAAACATTAATACCTCCTGTTCCACAAATGCGTCATTGGAAAGTTGCAGCAAGGAACTGCAAGAAATTTCTTCAGGTAATAATATCAATAACGTTTATTTATATATTCGAATAAATTAACTTATAACTATTAAAAATTTAGTTGCGGACCAATTTTTTTAAATCAATTGGATACAATGACCTTCAGATGGTTGGCCCAAGGAATCACTCAGAACCAATTACAGAATGCCAAAGGTTTCGAGCCCACGTTAGAAAAAGTAAATTTGTAGATCCAGCAAATTCGAAAACCGTTCTTAAAAATTTGTATAGAGAATATGAATTAAGCACACAATTGACAAATTTCACTAGCTTGGCAAAGCAGGCTCGACAGGAATATATTATTAACGATTTTTATAACAATAATTCAACTACTCTCTTTAGGCCAATTCCAATTACCAAAGAGGAAGAACTTGCGCAAGAAAACGAAGCAAATATGACCAAATCAGAAATAATTTGTAAAATAGAAGCTTTTCTTGAGAAGATGGGTGAAAATATTCAAAAAAAATATCGCGGAATAAAGTCTAAGAAGCACAGCGAACTACTAACTATATTGGAGGAGGTAAGATTATTATTCAATTCAGAAAGTGAAAATGACAACGATTGTGTTGCTACGGCAGAAGAATGAAACAGATATTCACTTGTATATTTCGCTAGGTTAGTGATATTTTTTTTATTATTATTTAAAAAAAAAAATTATACAATTATTATTATTTGAATATTACAATAAATAAATAAAATTAAATAAAATAATAAATTTTGAAATTATTGCATGTATCGTCCATAATTCATCGGTAGTAATTACAATCCCTTTGATAATGAATGAGGGTCTTATGTTCGTATTTTTAAATTTCTATCACCTCCCATATCGGCTACTTGACTGTTCTTAGACTCTATAAGAATAAAATAAATTAATAAAGTACTAACCCGGAAGAAAATAAGATTTAAAAAAGCATTTACTAACCTTGAGACAGTCAATTCTACTCCAGTACTCTGCACAAATCTTACAATCGTTTCTCTAGTTTTCAGCCAATTTTTGTTCACCACTTTTTTTAAAGCAACACCCTAAAAAAAATCAAGTATTAGATCAGTAATGAAATAATATATATATTTATATATATATCCAGTACTTATCTCTAAAGACGCAAGAACCATTGTTAAAATTGAACTATGGCAGCGACGGCAAATCGGTTCAAAGTAGAGAGGTTTTCAAAAGAAATTCACTCTATTGGACCTAAAAAAATGTAATTAGCAAAAAGTAATTGGAGTAAAAAACAGAAATAAAATAAAGAACTTCTACGCAACTATAACATAGTCTATGGGAAAGCCTCCCGATCAAGATTTGGAAAAGGATAAATCTGTAAAAGAAAAAAAATCAAGCTTTTAGAAAAGATAGTTCGCTTAGTATAAAAAAAGAAATGCTGGTTCTTCAAAATAAAGTTCAAAAACAGCTATTAGTGAAAGGATCGAAAAGAAATACGGTCACAACACTCTAAATGCACTACCCTCGGGATCATTAGTGGAAAAAGTTTAAAATGTAAATTTAGAAAGGGTATGCATTTATATAGAGCAAAATATATAGAGCACTTCTAAGCTGTAACAGTGCATTTAGAGAGGTTTGTATCTATGAAACGTGCATTTATAAAGTTGCGACTTCTGGACTTGGAGTTGCGACGTAAATGCAGAAATAAATACTGGATAATTTGAATCTTAATTTGATTGGTCAATTATTGAATGCGTAGACAAAAATCTAGAATAATCTGATTGTTGATCATTTCCAAATAAGGTGTGATTATCGAGCACCAAATTTGGTAAAATCCCCGACTGAAATGTTTTAGTGATTGGGATATTGTATCAAAAACTTTAGCAATTACTGTAGACAATGCAACCAGTAATGATAATGTAATTAATAATGTAAAAAACAAGCTTGACGAACAAAGCATGCTTATTGCAAATGGAACGTTTCTACACCAATGTTGCTGTGCTCATATTTTGAATCTCATAGTTAGGGATGGCCTTAAAATGGTTAAGAATATTACAAGTAAAGTTCGAGAATGTGCAAAATGGGTTCGCAGTTCACAGCTTCGTCAACAAAACTTTGAGGATGCCATAATCGGATGTAGTTCTGAACTTGTAACTAGTCGACGACCAACCCTTGATGTTCCTTCCCAGTGGAATTCTGTTTATTTAATGTTAGCATCGACCATTTCATATAAAAATATATTTGAGCGTCTTTCATTACGCGATTCTAATTTCGACCAAATTATGCCTTCTGACAGAGACTGGAGAAAGGCCAAGACCCTTTGTGACTTTTTAAAGCCATTTTATGAAGGTAATTATAATTTCTAGTTAAGAATTGGTGTGGTCAAAAAAATAATGACCAGTCAAAATTTATAGTTTATTGATTTTGACTGGTCAAGAAGTCAGTTAAAATAAGGTAGATTAGTCATGTAAAAAAAAAAATTGTCGATAACATGATATACAAGTCATTCAGACTATATTTCTGTATTCGGGCTATTAATTTTATAGTTATAATTCGAAATCTAAAAATATTCATAACTTTTAGATCCCAAATACAAAAAAATATAGTCTGAGTGGCTTGTATATCACATTACTGTCAATTTTTTTTGACATGACCAATCTACCTGTTAAAATCTTATAGCAGTCAACCAATCAAGCATTGGTTTTCTATCAGTACTTATCTAATAACAGTTCATGTGAATAATTTAAAGTTGAGCTTGCTATAATGAAGATATAGGAACGGCCAAAGATAAAATAGTGGCAACTGAATAGTATTTAAAAATTTACTGAAGATGGCAATTCAAAGGATGATTTGTTGCTGAATATACTATCAAAATAGCATAGCACACCTGAAAATAAAACAAAATATGAATGGTATTTAAAATCTGGTAAAGAATAGACACTTAAAAAGACAATTTAAAATGGAAATCTGCTATTAAAATAGCATATATTTTTAGTAGTAATTGAGATCTGCTGGAGGTAGTGATTCGAACAGACAATTTAAAGTTGGAATTTGCTATGAAAAAGATATAAACATAGCCAAGAATGAAAAAAGGCATTTGAGTGTGAGT
>CAJVPZ010004278.1:0-10115 GCA_910592135.1 Racocetra fulgida | reverse complement strand
GTCGTATGATGCTATTCATCACATAGTTTGGGACGTCCCAAATAGTTTGGGTAACATCGCTAATATTCATACAATTATTTACGGTCAATTTTTAATTTACTATTAAAAGTTTGACCGCAAATATTGTGACTAAAAAAGTGCGTATCTCGATGAGGATCCTGCCAATTGTGATGGTTAAAGATATTTTGAATCCTAGAAACATGCAGAATACTCCGGCATCATCAAAATTAAAATTATTATGATTCTTACAGATATTATTCATGTTCGCAGTCAAAAGTTTTGCATCGGGAAATCTGACAAATTGCGATAATATTCTGTTGTTAGATATTATTGGTTAGACGAATTAAATAAAAAAAAAATTATTTCAATACAACTTACCGTTAAGGGGCTATATGAATTTAATTTTTTTTTATGTGATGGCAGCTAGTATATATAGGATCTTTGCAAAAATGATTCTTCGAGGCTATGCTGATTTAATAAATAAAAATTAAATTTGTAAGCCATTTAGTTATCAATTTGAATAGATTTTTTTTATTTTGTAAATCTCAATTGAATTTCAAATAAAAAATTATTCAAATTGAATAACTAGAGTATTGACAAAATTTAATTTTTATTTACAAAATCAATATAATTTCAGAGAGTTATTTTTTTAGCAAAAATTTTATATTAGTCACATGTATACATATCACCAAAATAGGTTTTCAAAAAAACTTTATTTTATCTTTATTAGAGCAAATTAAAATTTTTTATATATAAGAGCAAATCTAATTTAGGTGCTTATATTTCTTATAATTTCATTTCTTTTAAAAATATTAAAAAATTTTATTTTTTAAATAAAATAGGTCAAAAACAATTCATTTTCAAATTTTAATTTCAGGTTTTAGATCTTAAAATAATTTTGTTAGCATGTATAGTTATATGATTTAATATATAAGTATTTTTTAAATATATGATCAAATAATCAATTTATTTAAATTTTATATATAAAATTTAAACAAATTTGTTTTTAAACTTATTTAATAATAACTATTAAATAATATATTATGTAAGTATTTTTTATCATTGTTTTTGAAATAGTTAAAAATAGTTTTTTTTTGGTGAATACACAAATATATAAACGCTCAATTACTTTAGCACATTGGTTGAAGGTTGATATCTAATTTATATAATTGTTAAAACAATAGTCATACCACATAATTATTGTTTTAACAATTATGTAAATCAGGTATCAACCTTTAATCAATATGCTAAAGTAATCAAGTGTTCATGTATTTACTCAAAAAAAATTATTTGCTATTTTCAACTATTTTAAAAACAGTAATAATATAGAATTAAATAATTAATATATCTAAATTATATATATAAAATTTAAACAATTTTGCTTTTTAGACTTATTTAATAATAAAGAATCTATTAGATTAATTTCTGAATATCATATTACAAATTTTTAATATGGATATTTTATAGAATAAGTAAATAAACTTCACAAACTCTGCAACTCTGCTATAATTACTAATTATTAGCAAAGCTTATTTCTTATATTGCCTATTTATTTTATAGAATATTTTAAAATATAGTTAAAAATAAGAATAAAAAATTTAGATTATAAAGTTAATTAGTAGACACAACAATATTTCTAGTTTTGTATTAAGCAAACTTGTTGTTGACAAAATCTACAATATATAAAATATCAAGAAGCAAGCATATAAGAATATTAGGCAAGCTTGTGCTTTGAGTCAAGTTTTCCTTTCTTCGATGGACTTCCTAGCATGTTTGGTATTCAAACTAGAAGGTTTATTCTAGTAACAAGTAGAGCAAGAGTCTCTAGGCAAGAATATTGAGTCAATACTAGAAAACTAGACTATATAGCTATAAAACTTACAAGAAGAATCTCACATATTCTTGTTGACCCCATTTTTTTTTCAGTGAAAATTTTGTAAAAAAGTAGGGATTTAGTTTACTTCCTTCAAAAGATCGATATATAGTTTATTTACCAAATCGGTTAGCATTGTTTACTTTTTTCCTGTCAGAACAAACACGTAAATATTTATAGAATGTAGATATATAGATTATATACCTCGAAAGTGGCAATCTAAATAAATAATACTTTAAGACCAACAGTATGAACTTCTGACCTCTCTATGATACTGATAGAAGAAGTCGATTTTTTGATTTGCTTTTATAGACTATTTTTTTGATAAAATGCTGGTGTCGAAGAAACTGATTTTTTCACTTAGAGTTTTATGCTTAAATATACTAATTAGATGAATTAGAGTAGAGATTAGTTTAGATAATAGTATGTAATTTTTACAAAGCCCAATACAGGTTTATAATTGTGATCATCTGGTGTAGATAAAAAATCTCATATTTTTCTTTTTTTTTGTTCTTTTCTTTATTTCTTTCTTTTCTTATTTATATCTTTTATCTATATCTCTGTGTTTTTTTTTTATATAGTTTTCTTTTTCTTTTCACTTCTTTACGAAAAGATGTCATCAGATTGGTGGTATCCTATTGTAGGATAGTGGGTCAAATGAGCTCTTCAATTAGAGTATTATCTTTTAGTTTTATTTCACTAATGTAGCAGATCACTAATAAGTGCTCATTGAAGCAGCCATAGGATATCAGAATTATAGTTTTGATATACTTGTAATTTTCTACAAGATTGAAGCTTTATTAAACATTAATCACTAGCGTGATCTTGCCTAAGTAAAAAAAAAAGATTATAAAGTTAATTAATTTTTTATAATTTTTGTTATTTGTTTATATGTGATAATAAGTAATATATATTATTTATTCAAAAAAATTATTAATTAAATTTATTTAATTGATGTTTATTTATTATTTATTTTAAATAAATAATATATATTATTTATTTTATTTTATTTTTTTAAATATTAAAGTAATCATTCACAGGTCTAATATAGTTTATTGAACTTTTGGGTCAATACCAGCACAGTCACATGGACCACACCTGATTTTGTTATATTAACGAGAATACATTCTAGCCATATCTGCACTTTTTGAGCACCTAATTTAAGTAGTTTATCTATTACTAGATTCTATATTAGATATTATATCTGAACCTACTAATACTTGAGTTATTTAATTAAACTCTATGATCAACTTCATGCCATCAAATATCTTGTCTAAAGAGGAACCTGCCGCTAAGGCCTACTAAGTCTTTAAAATATACACTTCATATAGTGATCCTTTGATCTTGTAATAAATCTACTAGAGTGATCTATATTCTATACATATATCACCTAGGTTTTCAGTAACTTACACCAAGTCTAAAGACAAGTATTTGCGAGCTGAAGCTGCTACCATTACCTATTCTGTGCCTTTGCAAAGTTTGCTCAAATTCTGGTATACATTTAACAATTCATACTTCTAGTTTTTCAGACTAAGCCCTACTTCTAGTTCTTCAAACTTCTAATTCAGATAGCCCAGAAGGGCAGTAACCTGCCTCTGATACCCACAACTAGATTTTTTTCTTTCAGTTACTTGTTCGGTAGCCTGATTAGTGAAGTGTCTTGCTAAACACTTCGGTCCTGTCTAGTTTTACCTTTTCCTGCCATCTGGTTTCTCCCTTTTCAGATCATTAAATAATATCATCAAAGATCTGTACTACTTTTTTGTTTGGGTCTTGCCAAGCAAACTTCTATATTCTAATTCGCTGGATTTACCTGGCAGCTTCACTGTTGTGCAACTCATGTGTTAGACAGTATTTCTACTGCCTCTTAGTACAACAGTACTGGTGTGACTCTATTACAAGTACTAACCCAATAGGATACAGTCTTCCAAATACATTTTCGTAAATTTGAATTTTGTTACTAGTAGAATTTGAACTCTTGTCCTGCTTCTTAAAAGTGCAATAACTTACCAACTACACTAAGTTACTACACCCTATATATATTATTTATGAATTATTATTTTCTGTATCATTGATTAAAAATAATCACCTCTATTAAAACTTAAATTAGAGTATTGCTTTAAAATAAATAGAGATTTTTATATAAAATAATTTTTTTAAATAACATAATATAGATTGGATATTAGATCACTATCTTAGTTCTTGTAAAGTTTTCAGAGGTTTTGAATATTTTATTTAACTTATTTGACCTCTATTTCATAATGCAGTTTTTGAGATATAATATAACTATTTATTCTTAACTACTGGTATAAGTTAAAAATATTTATTATTTATTATTATATATTAAAAATAACAATTATAAAAAATTAGTTCAAAAGACGCAGATATGGCTAGAATATATCCTCGTTAACGTAACAAAGTCAGGAGTAATCTTGTAGTTGCTCTGACATTTGTAACTAAAGTTAATAAAATGTGCTAGACCTCAAAGTGATCACCTTAACAACAAAAATAAAAAAAATAAAAATAAAAAATTAGCAGGTTGGGGCTGTTTCATCAACAATCATTCTCTCAACATATTAATTTGCTGACAATCCTTTTACTGAAAGGTCATTTTTCTGACATTCTAATTTACTGACAATTCTTTTACCTACAAAATCATTTCACTAACAGTCATTTAACCAACAGTCATTTTACTGACAATAATTATTATTATGTATTTTATTATAAAATACGTAATAATAATTATTGTTGGTGAAATAACTGTTCGGTAAAATGACTGTCGGTCAAATGACTATCAGTGAAATGATTTTGTAGGTAAAAAGATTGTCAGTAAATTAGGATATCAGAAAAATGACCTTTTGGTAAAGGGATTGTCAGTGAATTAATATATTAGAAGAATGATTGTCGATGAAATGGCCCTAATCCAAAAATTAGCTAAGTTTTATAAAACTTACTAAATATAAAAAAATCTGCAAAAATAAGTTAAATAAATAAACTAATTACTATAATAGAAATAATCTGTATAAAAAAAATTAAAAATAAGAAACTTAAATCTAATTTATCTATAGTATATATATTTCAAGATCTTTTTTTAATCACTATTTAGATTTATAAAAAAAAACTTTTAAATATAAATAAATTTGTAAAATAATATACAAAAATTAAGCTAATAATTTTTTTATTATTAAATAAATTTAATAAGTAGTTCACAAAATACCTAGACAAAAAATTTTTTTATATATATAAATTTTATTACAAGTTCAAAATTAAAGTATTTCTATCTAAAACTTTTTTTACTAAATAAATTACTTTTGAGCTTTTAATAAAAATTATAAAGTTTACGCTGATCCTCTGTACACAAAAATACAAAAACAAAACAACAACAAAAACTGACAGAAACATACAAACGGCTATAGGAAACAAGACTTGCAGCTCTAAGGAAGAAGCAAGAAGACTAAAAATAATACTTAGTCTCTTAAGAGACTTGAGGGAAAAAAAGCAAAAGTGGCAAAGATATAGTAAAAAAACTAGAAAATCGTCAATAATTTTGCTCTTTGCAGGTCATTTGGGGGATTGGCCTTGACCCCGTAATGCAGATCAGTTATTGTCATACAAGACACACAACACGTAATGAAGAATAAACAAAGAAAACATGTTAAAAAACATGTGACAGACGAAAACAAAGGAGATATATAAACAAAACAACAAATCAGTCACATGAAACAAGAAACAATAGAAAATGTTGGAACTAAACCGACAACAGCAGAACAAGCAAAAGAACGAATAGCAGCAATATATATAGAATTAAGACAATATAGAGCAAAAAGAATTAAATATACAGAACTTGCACTTAGTAAAAGAAATACTACATTATATCAAGAGGTAATACAGTTAGAAATCAATCCAACAGAACACATCCTATTAGATGAAGTAACTAGTACTATAAGAAACCTATGCATAGCAGAAAGAAAAAGGCTATTTGCATATAATAAAGAAAGAATAGCCGCCGAGTACACACAAGCTAGAAAAGAAGCAGGATAGATGAAAAGACTAGATAAATAGAGAAAGTGTTGACAAAGGCAACATAACAAAATAAATTTAGAACTATTATTACAGCACTTTAGAGAATCAGTAGAATTAATGGAAATAAAACAATACGAAAAGAAAAAGAAAAATACAATTAGAAAGAAAATAAAGAAGATGCAAGTTCAATAGAAAACAAAGCTGCTGAAACAAAAACATAAAGAAGCCAAAGAAAATGAAGAAATATTGAAAAAAAGAAACACAGAAAAAGATATTGAAGGCCTTATAGAAAAGAAAATTTTAAACAAACTAACCGAAAAATCAAGATCAAGAATTTGGATAACAACCTTAATAGAAGAAGAAAATTCTAGTGATATACAATTTAAAAACTCACGAAGAAAATACTAAAGTAGATAGTAGAGTTTATATATCAAGTAAACTTAGAAAGTAAGCAAGATAATATTAAAGATTGGAAAAAGAAAAAGAAAGAAACCTTGAATGAATAGACAAATTAAATCAGTAACGAACACCAGTACAAATGAAGAAAATATCATACAAGAGGTAGCAACAGGGAGAACAATAGAAGTCAAGAATTGGAAAAGAAAAAAAAAAGACACTAGGTTTAAAATAGCAAGAAGAATTATAAGAGAAGTAGCCAGAAATCAAGAAAAGTATATTAAACTATAAAAAAAGCCATATAGAAGAAAAGCAAGCTTATAGAATAAAAAAGATAAAGCAGATATGCAGTTTCGAACAGTCAAAAACTGGAAAAGAAAAAAGAAAAACTTTTCATTTGAAATAGTAGGAAGGTTTTTAGAATGATCAAAAAGTAAAGAGAAGTATAATAGATCTTGAAAGATACTTATTAGAAGAAATGCAGAACTATGGAGTAGAAGAAAGAAAGAAAGCACAAAGTTCTAACGGAGAGGTAAAGAAGGACCCAAACAAGCTAATCAAGTTCTAGAAGTAGAAGAATTCAAAGTAATATGAAAGGAACTAGAAGAAGAGAAGGGCTACAAACAGAAACTTATAAAGAAAACCTGTATAAAGAATACTATCAAGAGTAAGAAGAGCAAAGTAAATCTCAAGAACTAGAAGAAACACAAAAAGAAGAAGAAAAATAGAAGACTGAAGTGCCAGAGCAGACTATCAGTAGAAAATAAGGAAATGAAGGATGAAAAAATGAAGTGAGGTAACTATAAAAGATCACAAGAAATATTAAGTAGTAGCAAAATATTTAAAATATATAAAATAGAAAATATACAACATAATAATCTTATTTTAAGATTTATGATTCGATGCTTTGCATTGTTCACAAATACTGGCCATGGCCAAAATGCAATTACATTGTAGAATATAATTATAATTAGATAGTATTGACAAGGTGAGTAGTTACCAGCCAATAATCAAAGAGAAATAAATTCTTAGTGAGTTAAGGATCCTGAGGGAGGCCAAGAACTACTGAGGCAGGTTGCGTCTGGGCGAAAGCCAGTGTGAGTCTCTAGTTTGGTTAGATTAGCAATAGCTACAGATAGAAATATATAATTCTTGAATAGCTTAATTTCAAATAAACAGAAGCAGAATTGCCAAATTATAAAAAAAAATTTATTAAATAATTGTCTAACACTACATGACATATCAACTGTATGGAAATATAGTACAATATATCCTATATCAAAAAAAACAGCATTTACAAAAGACCTAAATCAAACATATTTAATTATACTAATCGAACTTATCAGAAAAATCTTTACAAAATTATTGTATGAAGATTTAATTCTAATCTATTCAAATATAGCTTAATAAATCTAAACAATTATATAGCCTTAGCAAACACCTTCACTGTGATACCAATATATATACTTTAACATATAATAGAAGATTCTTAAACAAACAAAAAAGAATTATAGTTGTTATCACAGGATATAAGCAAAGCTCATAACTCGGTATATATACCACTATTAATCAAAGCACTACATTGTATCAGAATATCAAAACCTATAACAAATATTATAAACAATATACTGTCTATAGACACAACAATATTATTACAAACTATAGTCTAACTAACAATTATCAAGCTCAAGATGACATAGATCAAGGAAAAACTATAATTTCATTATTATGAAGGATATACTATAACCTCTTGCTAACTCAGATCAATAAAGACTATTTTACCTATACAATGAGCACAACAACAACACAACTAATATATATACAACACAAATACCTTAGCAAACAACAAAACGTACTTATATATATAGACAATACATTATGGATAGCAAAAAACAAACCAATCTACAAACACTAATCAATATAGCTAATTCTTTCTACAAAATAACAGAAATCACAGTCAACCCACACAAATCTATATTAGCTACCAACTACAAATTAAAGAACAAAGAGGAATCTGCACACATCACATTCAATAATACTAATATATATCTAATATCACCTAAATACTGCTTTCGATTCCTTAGATATTATTATAATATCTATACCAATAAAACAACAATACAACAAAATATAACAAAAGAAAATCAAAGAAGCCTTAAGAATAGGGTGTATAAATTTCTAATTTCATATAAAATAGATTGTAAATCAACTTTGTATAACCAATTTTATATAATATCATATGATTTATATATAAACATTATATAATTTGACTAATTAGAATTAGAATTTCTTGTATAATCCTGAAAAAACATAGAGGCTTTTTAGAAAACTTTGATAATATATGAAGTAGAATTTTCTTGAATAAAACAAGTTTTGAAACTATCATAACTATAAATAGAAGTTCTTGTTTGCATGTTATAAAATTTTAGTAAAAATTCATTAAAGTATTTAAAGTTTTGCTTGTAGTGAATTTTTACTTCCTATATAAAAATCTGTAATACTATGTAGATCATATGAAAAATGATCTATATACAACCTACCCTTAAAGCTATTCCAAAAATCAACAATCACAGAGAAACAAGCAATATATATAATCAACACAGTCATTATAATACGCTTCGAATACCAAATACAAAATTATATATATGTCTAACCACAATGTGATAAACTTACAAACAAATATACTTTAATTACTAAACACAAGGCTGGTATATCCAGAGCTATATCCAACTCAACATTTTATAACTACAAAATATATGCACTCAGAACACTATAGAATATACAATATTAACACCATATTAGCAAAATAACACAACAAATAAATAACTTAACCTTATATAACTCATCACTATATATACACATACAACAAATACAAAATATGACAAACACAAATACATCAATACTGGCGGACCCAACATATATACTTCCCACAATAGAACATAACACAACCATAGCTAAGAGGATCTAAATACTACATAATAATCACTTTGCAATAATAAACAATATTAGCAAGTAGTCTAAGCCTCTTCTAAACAAAAGAAATAGTATAAACAAGATTCTTACAGACCCAACATTATATATAAACAAAATTAATGCCTAACAACTAAAGAACAAACTTAATCAGCACAAAATCAATTTCATTAAACAGCTAACAAACTCAAATAATACACAAATAATCAACTGAAAAGAAATATCACATGCAATATACAAAATACCAACAGGCAGAAAACCAGCATAGTTTAAAATAATCACAGTAATAATTGATATACAAATTCAGCAAACAAATTAACTAACACTACAAACACCAAACCCATATACAATCAACAAAGAAAAAAAAACTAAAAATAAATAGATAATAATGCAAATAAAAAACCAAATTATAATTGGGAAAATAATAACAATACAAGACTATAACAATATAAAATTAATACATTGGATAAGACAGACATCAATCACAACAACTCATATAATGCAACCAATACAAACTAACAACTACAACACATTATGACAAGTATGCAATATAAACAACTTCAAAAAACTATAGTATAATACAAGTGAGTCATAGTAAATGAATATACAGCAATACAGAAGAAATACAAAAAGCACTGCAATGCACACAACAACAAAACATCTCACAGCAAAATAAATAATATACCTTAACCAGCCAAGCATCCAAAAAAACTACTACAGACAAAAAATAAAAGAACTCTTTCCGACGATCACTTGCGACAAACAATTTGCTAACAAATACGGAAATCTGTTGAAGAAAAGTAGAAGAAGCAACTATCAAGTAACGGTTTTTACAGAGGTCAAGGCTCGTTTA
>CAJVPZ010004277.1:0-10116 GCA_910592135.1 Racocetra fulgida | reverse complement strand
TATATATTTTGTCTTTTACTTTTTAAAAAATATACAAATTTTTTAAATTTTTAATTTTATTAATTTATTAATTTTTAGGATATATTTATTTGATGCGAGGTGCACCATATGCAGGGTATAGCATCGATCACAGTAATCACAGGTAGTTATACAGATTTACAAGATAAGTATAGATTTTTTATTTATACTATTTTGTCTGTTTTCTTATCAGTTTACTTTTTTTAGATAATATTGATCGTTGTTTTTTGAGGCCGCCATTTCTCTGGTGTTGTGTCTCTTTGGAGTCGTCATTTTGTTAGTAGCATTGCATTTTGGTTCTGTCATTTCGCTGGTGTCATCGTCGCGCGCTTTCTCTTGTCTATTGTTTTTTGGAGCCGTCGTTTCTCTGGTGTCGTGTCTCTTTGGAGTCGTCGTTTCATTGATGTCGTCATATTGTTTCGCTGGTGTCGTCGTCACACACTTTCTCTGATTTATTGTTTTTTGGAGCTGCTGTTTCTCTGATGTCGTGTCTCTTTGGAGTCATCGTTTTGTTGGTGTTGTCGCATTTTGGAGCTGTCGTTTCGCTAGTATCGTTGTATTTTGGGCTTCTGGTTTGGGTAAGTGTTTGTTATTAGGCTTTTTATTTTCTTGCTTGAATTAATGTTCTTCTTTCTTTTTTAGTGAATTTTGCTTGTCTTTGTCTGGAATTGGGCTTTCAGTTTGGGTGGATAAATTTCTTGTTTTGTTATTGGTGTTTTGTTTTCTTGCTTATACTAACGTTCTTATTTTTTGGTAAATTTTTGCTTGTCTTTGTCGAGAATTGGGTTCTGATTTGGGTAGGTATATTTCTTTGTTTGTTGTAAGATGATATCTTTCAATTCTTTACGTTCTTGAACCAACGTTTGGCTTAATCGAAAGAGGCGATTAGATTTGGCGAGTCAGGTTGGTTCTTTCTGGTAAGTATATTTTTGTTGTGCTATATTTCTTCACTAATACTTTACTAACTTAAACTTTCTATTCTATTAAAATCACAACCAATTCAGTACGTTGAATGGCCGGTATGAGGTATATACTGCTTATAGCTGTTTTCATAATTTCTAGGACACCTGTAAAAAATTAGCCGAATGATTTTCGGACGACATAATAGATTAAATAAAAATTGGTACGTATGTACGTACACACGTTGTGACAGTGAAATGTGATCTAGCCGAAGTTAAGAAAACGTGATTTTCAAGCCATATGATTCGGAACCCGAATGCGGATTGATCACAAAGCGAAGGCATTTAATAATATTAATTCAGGTTTGGCTTGAGACGATGCTTCATTGAGAATAATAAATAGTAAGGCGTCACTGGTATTTACATGGTGGGAACTAAAGTCATTGTCATATAAATGAGTATGAATTGCTTATCGTTAGCCATAGATCCTCTGATACTCTAAATAGCTTATAATGATCTTAAATGTAGTAGCAAAGCCCCAATGTTGTTTATAATGTATAAAAGCTCCTTGATTTCATGTAACTAAAGGGAGCAGATAGATAATAGATAAATAAGAATCATAATTAAATAAAGACCATCTTAGTCTAAACCGGAAGACAATTTTGAAGTCACATGTATGCGACAAGGTTGAATGATAGTCTACTACTATACTATCATTAGGAACGTTTGAATAAGATCATCGTACCAGCGATCATGTGATCGTATACTGTTGTTTGTGTTTTGTGTAACCACATGTATATACACATGATCCCGCACACGGTGCGGGGTGCACCAAAAAATAACATACTAATTTTTATTATATTAAAGTACTATATCATTTTTCTTTTAAATTTTTTAGATTAGAAATAGTTTAAATTCATCTGAATCTCACACTAAAATTTTGCTTCTTGAATACATAAAAGTTGGTCCCAGTATACAATCTCTTATTACCATGATTTATCCTAATATACAACAAAAAATGCCTTCTGATGAATATTTAAAAGGTCAAATGATTTTATCTGCTCGAAATGATAATATTCTTGAGATTAATCATGCTGTTCTTAACATATTTCCTGGAGATAATATACATATTTAAGCATTGATGATGCCTTAATAGAAGAAGGTGCTAATAATAATAATATTTATCTTGCTGAATATTTGAATATACTTAATCTATCTGAAATGTCACCATCTAAACTTGATCTTAAAATTGGATATCTAATTATACTTTTGCGCAATCTTGCTCCTTATCAAGATTTTTGTAATGGCTCTTGCTTGATCATAGTTTGCTTTACAGATCATGTTATTGAAGCATGAATTCTTACTAGAGATTTTGTTAGAAATTTGGTTTTTATACTCTGTATTACTTTAATATCTTTTTCAACAAACTTACTCTTTATTTTTAAGTGTAAACAATTTCTAATTTGTATTGCATTTGCTATCACCTATTAATAAATTACAGAGCCAATCACTATCATTTGTTAGATTAGATTTCAGAACTGATATATTTACACACAATCAACTTTATATAGCATTATCTTGTTATATTTCTCCACATTCTATTAATATCTTTTTTCTACAAGATACTGTTGACTATACTATATTAAATGTAGTTTATCCTGAAGTATTATTACAAAATTAATAAATAAAATAAACTATTAATATTTGCATACTTTTTAGTAATAAATATTTTTTACAATTTAATATTGTTATTAAGATATGGAGAAGTTAATAGAAATAGGACAAATTTATTAGATAAATTTGTTCTATTTCTATTGATTTCACCTATATATTTTATATTATTAATATATAGTTTTATTAATCTATATTTTACTTAAAAAAATTTATTAATACTTTTATAAGTATATGTTTATAATGCAATTTTTATATCTTTTAAAACTTCATATATAGGTGCTTTATTTTTTTGTATTGTTAAATCATTAAAATTTTAAAATTTTGTAATATTATTAGTTATTTATCATATTTTATTACAATGATATTCTTAAAAATTAAGTATATTTAAATAAAATTTTTCTATATAAGCTATAATATATAAAGATATTTAGATTTAAAGCAACACGACAGGTCTTACACTAGTTTTATTAAAATTTTATACTGCAAAAATCTTAGTATTTATATCTGATATCTTATTAAGAATTCATAGGTTGTTTATCTCTATTTAAGTTATCTGCCAAATCTCAAAGAATTTTATAGATAATGCATATTTTATATATAAGTACTGCAGATTAGATAGTATATATATAATAAAATTAAAAACCTGCATAATTATATTATTTCGCTTATATATATATCACAAGTTTAATCAATTGACAAGATAACAATCCTTTTAAATAGATAATTGTTAATTAGATAATATTTTTTAAAGTTTGTTACTGCAATTGGATCTTTAATATAAGTTTAACAATCATACTACTTCATAGCTACATTATTTAGCTATTTTAATTTTATTTTAAACTATGCAAAATTAGCCAATTTTATAAAACAATAGATTATGTTTTATTTTGATAAAATACTGAATCTTTCATATATTATTATTAAAAACTTTTTTTACTGAGTATTGTATATAATAAATGTTTAATAAAATTTTTATTACTGCTGTTTTTATAATTTCTGAAATATCTAATACCAAATAATTTTTGGCTATTCCAGTTATTGTTATAGATTAAAATAAAATCTGATCAAAATAAAACTAAAGACCTCTTATATCTACTTTTAGAGTTTATAAAATTTACATATACTTATTTATTAATAAACCTAACTCTAAATCCTATCTCAAATACTAAAAAGAACTCCAAAAAATGTTCTTTAAAAAATTTTAAATTTTCTTTAAAAAACAGAAAAATTTCATTTTGATCAGATTTTGTTTTAATCTGTAACAGGTATTATTTTTGCAATAAATTCATAATTATTAAATTACAAAAATTTTGTTAGCATTATTAGACTTTGTGTATCAGCTTTATAAAAATTCTAAACAATTATTTATAAAACAAAAATTGTATATCTGAAATTTATACACAAATTTTTTAATTTTTTTTTTTAATGTTAAGGTGATTACTTTGGGGTCTGGCACATTTTATTGAACTTTGATTCAAATGTCAGAGCAACCTACATGGGCTACCTCTGACTTTGTTACATTAACGAAAGTACAACTAGTCATATATACAACTTTTGGTTATCTATTTAAGCAGTCTTATATATATAACCCATATAAACTACACTAGCTGCCATATCTATAACCCAGCTAAGGAGATTATCTATTTAAATCTTCTGATCAACTTAGCGCTATCAAATATTCTCCTCAAAGAAGAACTGCTGAAAAGGCCTTTTAAAACTTTAAAGCGGACACACACTACTATATAGAGGAATCTTTTATCCTTGTGATAAATCTGTTAGAGCCTTCCGTACCTACAAATCTGGCTGACCTAGACTTTCAGTAACTTATGCTAAGTCTAAAGACAAGTACTTGTGAGCTGAAGCCACTACTATTATCTACTACCACCCTTATAGAGTTTACCCAAACTCTAGCACCCATTATACAGACTATCACCCATACACCCATTATCCAAACTTCTAATCCAGATGGCCCGGAAGAGCTGTAACATGCCCTTAGTTCCTACGCTTGGGTTCTTTTCTTCACATTACTCTCCAGTGATCAGGTTAGTGGAGTGCTTTGCCAAACACTTCAGTTCTGTTTGGTTTTTCAGTTTTCTGTTTGATAATCCTTTACATAGTATTGTCAAAAATTTGTGCTATCTCTCTATTCGGATCTTGCCAAGTGAGCTCTCATGTGCGCCAACTCTAGATTTACACAGCCGCTTCACTCAGGTTTCGTATAACTCCTACATTATACTATTGTTTCACAGCCTCCCAGTACAGGCTGTTATGATCAGATTACAGATATCAATCTGTCTATTTATACTCACAGTCTGCTATAATATGTTCTGAAATTCGAATTTTCGCTGTGATAAGATTCGAACTCTGATCGCTGCCACTTGGAGGTGCGACAACTTCACCACTATACTAAGTTGCCACATTCTTATTTATACACAAGTTTCTACTTTATATATTTCTATATTTCTATATATAAAAGATATGCATTATACATAATACTTTTTTACAATAATTCTAACATTATAAATGCTAGTGCATTCAATATTACTAAATTTTTATTTAAGGGTAAGGTATTTTTATTATGTATTTAATAGTTATACAAATACAATTGTGCAAATACAGTATGATTGCTGTAGCTATTTGCTGCACTAATTATGTTTATACAATTGTGTTCATGTAACTTCTAAATGCATAACAAAGTATTTTACCCTTAAATACTTGCTTGACATGTTTATACTGTAGTATGTTTAGTCTATACAAAAACATATATACAATATAATTTATATATATAATATAATATAAATTGTATCGGGTGTAATGACTTAGAGTAGTGGTTAAGTTGTCACCCCCAAGTAGCAGATCTAGAGTTCAAATTCCACCGGAGACATTTTTAGAAAAATAGACCTGTGTACTGATAACAATTATTTAACAATCAGTTAGATATATCACCTGTAATCTTGGTACTACTATCTTATTATAGAAGCTCTTGAGTGATCCAAAATCCAAGGAACTAGAATAATTGAAACCCATTTGGCAAGACTCGAGTAAGGAAGTAGTGACAATCTTCAACAATATTGCGGAAAGTCAGAAACCAGAGACTAAAGAACTAAACAAAAACTCTCGAGCAAGAAGGATCCACCAACCTGATTGTTGGAGTTGTACTGGAGGAAAAGGTTCTATACTACAGAATTAGGAACCAAGGAAAGTAAAACCGGAAGGCACTTAAAGCCTAGATACAACAACCCATCCAGGCTAACTGGTTTGGTAGTTGGGGAGGGATCGGTATAAGGACCGGCTTGATATAGGTATCGGGATCGAAATGAACCTTGTAAAGGCCAGGAGGTTCAGCGGTATGGCTTGTCTATAAAGGTTTAGAACCTATCCAGCAAACTTATCTGTAGAAAGAATTGGCGGTATAGCCTGCCTGTAAAGGTATAGAACCTATCTGACAAGACTTATCTGGAAAAAGACTAGATAATACAGTAATAAGTGAATACTGAACTGCTCTAGCAGGTAATATATTTGAGGATGAATCAGTTAACCATACCAGTAGTCATATAGATTGCTTATGACAATCTTAGAACTTGGACTGACTTATATATTGCATGTTCTGGGTGAAGTTAGATGGATTGGCATAGGAAACCCAGATCAAAGAGTTTAATTGGATAATCTAAATAATAGTGGGTTACAGGTATGGCATCTAGTGTAGAACCTAGTAATAGGCAGACTACTTAAATTAGGTGCTTAAAAGGTGCAGGTATGGTTAGAATGTATCCTCGTCAGAATATATTTGTCTGAGATCCCTTGATAAAAGCACTACATGATTCTACAATCTAATAAAAGCAAAAAGCCAAAGAGGCTAACCTTGACTATAAAAAAAAAATAATAATATAAATTGTAATTTATCGTTATATATCAATTATGCTAAAATTAATAACTTAATCAGATTGACCAAAAAATCATTTGGCAAATTTTTATTAGATGTTTTAGGAATTATAAAACAGCTGTAAAAATTTTTTTAAAAATAGTGCTGCCAGGTTACTAAATGTTGGTGATATAAAATCTAGTATGTATAAATCTGTGTGGTCTAACCAATTATATTATAAACTCAGACATGTCTGAAATGTCTGAATCTAAGTATATCCAAGTCTGAATTATATTACTTAGACATTGTTTGAGTAACAATATATTTATTTAGACATAATTCAGACTCAGATATCAGACAATATTTGAAAATATCTAGTCTGCTATATATGACTTAGATATCAAAATATATAATACTGTCTATAGTATAATACTAATATGCAGATTACTTAGATAAGCAACCAAAAGATATATATATAGTTAGTTGTACTCTCTAATGCAATAGGAGGTTCTGTTATAAGCCTCCCTATTCAACTAATTTGAATAAAAATCTTAGCTCCAAAGAGGCTAATTAAAAAAATAAATAAATAAAAATAATTATTATTAAGATAAATTTTTATTAAATTAATATATTAATACATATCATATACAGTAAATTATTATTGCTATTATTTATTATGTATATAAAAATTACAGTTGCAGTGGTCTAGCTTTGTTGCAATATAATAGAATATTGCATTTGTAATACCACAAGTTTATTTGTAAAAGATTTTTATTTCTTTCATCTTTTTTAAAATAATGCCACCAAATGCATGTCTCACAGCTATCTCTTCATTCTAAAAAATGGTTTTGAAGAATTTAATAGTATATTGGAGTTCATAGTTTTCAGTAATATAAACTAAATATACTTTTGGAATAGGAATTTATTGCCTAATTGTTGTGTTCTTTTTGAATAAGATTCACTTAATATATTTTATATAAGCTCTCAAATAAGATGATTATAAAATTCTTTACTATTAAGTATTGTACTATGATGTGTAAAATTTTTTTTTTTTTTTTTTTTTTTTTTTTTTTTTTTTTTTTTAATGTTAAGGTGACCACTCACAGATCTGGCATAGTTTATTAAACTTTTGGTTTGATACTAGCATAGTCACATGGACAATGCCTAATCTTATTACATTAACGAGAGTACATTCTAGCTATATCTGTACCTTTTGAGCGTCTATTTAAGTAGTCTGCCTATTCTAGATCTATACTAGATGCTATACCTGTAATCCAACTATGAGATTATCTATTTAAACTCTCTAATCAACTTCACATCATTGGATATCTTCTCTAAAGAGGAACCTGCCACTAAGGCCTGCTAAGTTTTTAAAGCAGACACACACTTTCATATAGGGGGTTCTTTGACCTTGTGATAATTCTACTAGAGCAATCCATATCCCACACATATATCACCTAGATTTTCGATAATTTACGCCTAGGCTAAGGCCAAGTACTTGCGAGCTGAAGCCGCTATCATTACCTACTTTGTGTTCTTGCAAAGTTCGCTCAAACCCCAGTACACACTTAACAACCCATATTTCTTGTTTCCTAGACTAAGCGCTACTTCTAGTTTCCCAAACTAAGTTCTACTTTTGGTTCACCAAACTTCCAATCCAGATAGCTTGGAAGGGCTGTGACCTGCTCCTGGTACCCATGATTGGATCCTTTTCCTCTAGTTACTTAGCTGACAGCCTGGTTGGTAAAGTGACTTGCTAAACACTTCGGTCTTGTTCAGTTCTCCATTTTCTTGCTATTCAGTTCTCCCTTTTTCTGCTGTCTGATTCACCCTTTTCAGATTATTAGATAATACTATCGAAGATCTATACTACCTCTCTGTTTGGGTCTTCTCAAGCAGGCTCCTGTATTCTGTCAATCCGCTAGATTTATTCGGCAGCTTTACTGCTGTGCAACTCGTATGTTATACTTATCATTTCACTGCCTCCCAGTACAAGCTAGTATGATCCCATTACAGGTTCTATAACCCAATAGGATATAATCGTCCAAATGCATTTTCTATAAATTCGAATTTCGTCACCAGTAGGATTCGAACTCTGGTCCTGCTACTTGGGGGTGCGACAACTTCACCACTTTACTAAGTTACTACACTCTGATGTGTGAAACTTAAGTTTAGATAGATCAGATAGATATTAACAATTGACATATCAAGTAACCAAAAAAATAAAGAAGGTTAATTTGATAAGTTGTAAATTGGAAAAGATAGTATAAAATCTTTAATTTGCAATATCAACATCTCCTATATAGTAATTATAATAATCAACAATTTTAGAAAATAGTAATTGTTTTTATAAAGAATTATCAAAAATTTTACAAACTTTTTTAGTATTTGAACTAGTTTTATATAGACATTGACAAAAATATTAAATTTAAAATTCATCATCAATAATTTTGTAAACAGTATTTAATATAGTAACTGGTCCATTATCAATTTAAAGCACAGCTAGTATATTATTTACAACCATCCCTAAAATTAAATCTCATTCTAAAGATTTAATATTCTTTACTTTAAATTCATTTAGAAATTTTGCAAAATTTGTATTAACTGTTTTATATACATCAATGCCTTTAGTTCACAAATATTAAAATAATAAAATTGCTATAAAAAAGTTATCTATATATATTACAAAAGTATATATTGCAAGTAGAAGTTGAAAAGTTAAATAGTAAATATGATGGCCTATTTTATTAATATCTTAAATATTAGATAAATCTGTTGTCTTCTTAATATGTAATAAAAAAAATGTCTATATATATCTTAAGTTATATAAAGATAAGATTTTGTAATTTTTAGAAGTAGATATGTTCTTCATATACACAGTATATGTACTTCTTTTAGTAAAATAGGCAATCATCTTATCTATAAGCATATTTGAACCTAGTATATATAATCTTTTACATGTAGAGATTCAACTTTTGAATATTATAGTAGATAAGATCCTCTAGAATCAGATATATATAGATAATATTTAATTTGCTCAAATCTTATTAATATCATTAAATCTGAAATATAATGTTTTAGTTTTTGATCACTTTTATTCCAAAGAAACTTATGAAATGAAATTTTATAAGTACATATATATGACAATAGCAAGTTATATTCGAAGTTTATTGATATTAAGAACTTTTTATAGTCATTCTTTGTCTGCTAGATTTTTGATTGTATTATACATGTTAGTTGATTTGACTATTTGCTTGAGAGAATCAACTGTAAAAAATTTATAAAACAATATCAAAGGTGATATTTTTTATTTAATAGACAATCCATCTGTTATCTGGAAAGGATCTGCAAATTTTATAAGTAAATTTTATTATTGAACTAAATGTGAAGAGATTATATCTAAACTTTTTTCTTACTAAGTAAATTACTCTTAAGCTCATAATAAAGTTGTAGAGCTCATTAAGATACATCTAATGGTAGTAATAACATTAAAATCAGCCTAGTAGTTCTTAAAAAATCTTTAAAAAACATTTTGCTAATATATAAAATTTCTTTTAAAAAAATTGATTTTTTTAAGGGTAGGAGGTACATAGACCATTTTTTATATGATCTTGTTGGTATATTTTTTTTATATTTAATATTTAAAAATATTTTATAAGCTAA